>BQNB010007208.1:59137-94398 GCA_026074375.1 Tanacetum coccineum | reverse complement strand
TAGTTACTAAGTGCTTGCATAATTGATATACGAGTATATAAATTATATTACGTATATTACTATAAGAGTCTTAAAATTTATACTTAAATAAGTTTTTTTGTTTTTACAAGTAGTCATGTCTTCTGCATCGTCTGCGGTTACCTACACTTCCGTCTACACCGACTTTTAGCCAGGGAGGGTATTTTGGGGAGCCGATGAGGAGGTATCTGACGGTGGTTCTCCACGAGTCATCGTATTAGGATACGATGGACTCCCTATACAATTAGTAGCCCTACCATCACCGGATTACATACCTGACTCCGAGGAGCCACAGACACCACCAGTACAACAAGACGAGGATGAGCGTAAGCCTATGTTCATGCAGCCATATGATCCTGACTATGTGCCAGAGCCTATGTACCCTGAGTATATACCATTGGAGGATGAGCATGTGTTTCTGGCTGAGGAGCAGCCATTACCTCCTGTTGTTTCACCTACTGCTGAGTCACCAGGATATGTTGTTGAGTCAGATCCAGAAGAGGATCCAGAGGAGTATGAGGATGATGAGACCGAGGATGGTCCGGTTGACTATCCCATGGACAAGGGAGAGGATGGAGATGATGATGACGACGATTCATCCGGGGATGACGCCAATGATGAAGATGAGGATGAAGATGAGGAGGAAGAGCACTTAGCTCCGGCCGACTCCCCTGTTGTTGTACCTTCTGTTGAGCTTGTTTCCTCACCTGGGGGAACAGAGCATGTTATACCACCACCCTCCACTCACATTACTACCACTGTAGCTAGGATTACTGCCCGGCTTCAGTCTTCCATATCCCTTCCACCAGAGGCAGAGGTTGAGAGACTTCTAGCCATGCCTACTCCACCACCATCACCACCTATCTCATTATCGCCACCCTCTGCAAGGGAGCGCCTTGCTAGGTGCATGGCCCCATCTGCACATTCATCACCACTACCTGTACCATCACCATTACTACCATCATTTGGGTGTCCAACCCAAATCCAGACACTCAGGATAGCCTCTACTCAGGCCCTTGTTGACGCGGTTACCGCCGCATTATCATCACCTCCACTACCACCACTACCACCATCTCTATACATACCACCACCTGTTGACCGTAGGGATGATATTCCCGAGTTCGAGCGACCACCTCGTAAGAGGTCGTGCTTGTGTGCTCTAGGCTCCAGGTATAAGGTTGGGGAGAGTTCTACTGCTAGACCTACCGGAGGCCGAAGGGTAGACTATGGGTTTGTCAGAACCTTAGATACTGAAGAGAGACGACGAGGGATTAGAGAGGTTGGGTATGGTATTAGGGATACTTAGGTGGAGCCGGCAGAGGCAGTTCCTGAGATAGCACCTATGACCGTGGGAAAGATCAATACTAGGGTCATAGAGCTTGCTGAGCTCTATGCGCATGATACACATGACTTATATGCTCTACTAGAGGATGCTCAAGATAGTAGGACTCACATATCACAGCGAGTCACTATGGACTCGCAGTGGGTCGACTTACTTATGGGGGATAGGATGACTCTCCAGGAGACGGTACTCATTGTGGAGGAGGAGACCTATGCTTCCCGAGAGGCTTGGGCTCATGTGATAGGACTGAGTCAGGCGGTCCATTATGAGCTTCAGACACACCGTGAGCAGTTATATGCATACGAGTCCCAACTCTATGCACATCAGACACAGCTACAGTTGTAGGGTACTCTTATTCAGACACAACACTAGGTACGTGAGACCCGCTCCCAGATGCAGCAGGCTGAGATGGCAGAACTTCAAGAGACTAACCGTAGGCATCAGGCACAGATAGTAGAGACTCTTCGTGTGATGAGAGACATAAGGCGAGAGATGGGTGACATGCAGGTCGAGTTGTTAGCACTGCGAGAGCAGCGGAGGAGAGCTAGCCAGCCAGCACCAGATGCTAGAGTTCTAGATCACTAGGATGCTTCTAGGGATGTTGATAGTCACATCTAGTATTTTATGTCATTTTACTTTGCTAGGCAGTTGTTCAGGCATGTTAATTATTAGGGGTTCTCCTCGCTAGCATAGCCTTAGATCTTTTGTATTGTATTTTGTGTACCAAGACGATTTCATGTAAAATTTTCCAAGTTATGAATGAAATAGATGTGTTATGTTGTACTATATACCTCTCTTGTGTTGTTGTCTCATCTGTAAATTATTGTATATCTCGTCATGATTATGACCTCACATTTTGTCCTTTGTGATTTAGACGAATCATGGTACCTGTGACAAGACGAGGACCGAATACTACTCCTAACAAACCCAACCCAAACAACATGACTCCAGAATCCATTCAAGCTATGATTGATCAAGCTCTTCTACGAAACTCCACCAATGGAGACGGAAGCCACATTTCGCACGGGAATAACTGAAGGAATGTGCAAACTGCGCGCCCTTGTTTCTACGCTGACTTTATGAAATGTCAACCTTTGAACTTCAAAGGGACTAAAGGCGTTGTCGGTTTAACCAGGTGGATTGAAAAGATGGAGTCAGTCTTCAATATCAGTGGTTGTGCTATCGAAAATTAGGTTAAGTTTGCCACCTGCACTCTGTTAGGTGCTGCTTTGACTTGGTGGAATAGTCAGATAAGGACCTTAACCTTAGGTCGCTGAGCATATTCTAATACTTGTAATGTACTCAAGAAAAAATGGGACAAGTATTGTCCGCAGGGTGAAATCAAGAAACTAGAAATCGAGTTGTGGAACCTAAAGGTCAAAGGGAACGATGTCCCAACATACACTGAACGTTTCCAAGAGCTAACCCTGATATGTACCAAGTTTGTTGCTAATGAAACTGAGAAGGTTGACAAGTACATCAGTGGACTTTCTAATAACATTTATGGAAATGTAAAGTCTGCCAGACCCAAGATGTTGGATGAGACTATTGAGTTGGCCAACGACTTGATGGATCAGAAACTCCGCACCTATGCGGAAAGGCAAACTGACAACAAAAGGAAGGCTGACGATTCATCCAGAAACAACCATGGCCATCAACAACAACCCTTCAAGAGACAAAATGTCGCCAAGGTCTACAATATGGGGTCGGGTGAAAAGAAGCCATACGGTGGATCTTTGCCCAAGTGCACCAAGTGCCATTTTCATCACAATGGCCCGTGTACTCAGAAATGCCACAAATGTAACAAGGTAGGGCACTTTGCCCGTGACTGCAGAAGTTCTGGCAACACTAATGTTGCTAATGCTCAGAAGGATAATAGGGTAGTCCCCAAGGGAAATGGTTGTTTTGAATGTGGAGCTTCAGGACATTTCAAGAGAGATTGTCCAAAATTGAAGAATAAGGATGGGGGAAATGGGAATGCACAAGGCTGGGTATACGCAGTTGGAAATGCAGAGAAGAATAGGAATGCATCGAGGAACCCGGACTCCAATGTCGTCACGGGTACGTTCCTCTTAAACAACCGCTATGCATCTATCTTATTTGACACTGGTGCCGATAGAAGCTTTATATCTACTGCGTTTAGTTCCCTGATTAACATCGCCCCAACTCCATTAGAAAATAGTTATGACGTCGAATTAGCTGACGAGAAAATAGTCAGGATAGACACTATTGTACGGGGTTGCACTTTAAATTTCTTAAACCATCCGTTCAACATAGATCTAATGCCTGTAGAACTGGGTAGTTTCGACGTTATTATCGGCATGGATTGGTTAAGAAGGTGTCACGCCATGATCGTGTATGATGAGAAACTTGTTCGAATTCCCTATGGGAATGAAACCTTGATTTTTCGTGGTAACGAAAGTAACAACGGCAGAGAATCTCGGTTGACCATTATCTCATGTTCAAGGGCTCAAGAGTACATGGCGAAAGGATGTCAGATCTTTTTGGCACAGATATCCGCCAAGAAGGAGGAGGACAAGTCGGAAGGAAAGCAACTTAAGGACGTACCAATCGTTCGAGATTTTTTAGAAGTGTTTCCCGAGGACTTGTCGGGTCTTCCTCCAGCTCGACCGGTGGAATTCTAGATCGACTTGATTCCAGGAGCCGCGCCCGTAGCTCGAGCACCGTATCGATTGGCACCGTCCGAAATGAAGGAATTGTCGAAACAACTGCAAGAGCTTTCCGACAAAGGCTTCATAAGACCTAGTTCCTCACCTTGGGGAGCCCCGGTCTTGTTCGTCAAAAAGAAGGATGGGTCATTCAGGATGTGCATTGACTACCGGGAGTTAAATAAGCTAACAGTGAAGAATCGTTATCCACTCTCGAGGATCGATGATTTATTCGATCAACTCTAAGGATCCAACATTTATTCAAAGATAGATTTGAGATCGGGTTATCACCAGCTGAGAGTACGAGAACAAGACATTCCAAAGACGGCATTCCAAACTCGGTATGGTCATTACGAGTTTCAGGTTATGCCCTTCGGACTAACAAACGCACCTGCGGTATTCATGGACCTCATGAACCGAGTGTGCAAGCCCTACTTGGATAAGTTCATAATCGTCTTCATTAATGATATACTTATTTATTCAAAGGACAAGACAGGGCACGAAGAACATCTGAAGCCAATTTTGGAATTGCTTAAGAAAGATAAGTTGTATGCCAAGTTTTCAAAGTGTGAATTTTGGATTCCGAAGGTACAATTTCTCTATCACGTCATTGATAGCAGAGGTATTCATGTGGATCCAACCAAGATAGAATCTATCAAAGATTGAACATCTCCTAAGACACCGACGGAGATCCGCTAATTTTCAGGTCTTGCTGGTTACTATCGAAGGCTTATTGAGGGATTTTCGAAGATTGCTAAATCACTGACGAAGATTACTCAGAAAGGAATCAAGTTTGACTAAGAAGAAAAGGAAGAAAACGCTTTTCAGTTGATAAAGCAAAAGTTGTGCAGTGCGCCAATTCTGGCTTTACCTGAAGGAAGTGAAGATTTTGTGGTCTATTGTGATGCTTCACACAAGGGTTTAGGTGTTGTATTGATGCAGAGAGAGAAGGTGATTGCCTATGCTTCTCGACAACTAAAAATTCATGAGAAGAACTACACCACTCATGATTTAGAACTTGGATCGGTGGTGTTTGCTCTAAAGATATGGAGACATTATCTATATGGAACCAAATGCACCGTGTTCACCGACCATAAAAGTCTACAACACATTCTTGACCAAAAGGAGCTTAACATGAGGCAACGCCGTTGGCTAGAATTGCTAAGTGATTATGATTGTGACATTCGTTATCACCCGGGGAAGGCAAACGTAGTGGCTGACGCATTGAGCCGTAAGGAACGGATTGAGCCATTGCGGGTTCGAGCCTTAGTTATGACTATTGGCTTGGATCTTCCCAAACAAATACTAGAAGCTCAAATCGAAGCCCTGAAACCAGAGAACCTTGAGAAAGAAGATGTAGGTGGTATGATCAGAAAGGATATACCCAAGGAAAAGTTGGAACCACGCGCCGATGGAACCTTATGTTTAAATGGCAGAAGTTGGTTACCTTGCTACGGTGACTTAAGATCCGTGGTTATGCACGAATCCCACAAGTCCAAATATTCCATCCATCCCGGTTCCGACAAGATGTACCAAGACATGAAGAAGCTATATTGGTGGCCCAATATGAAATCCGACATCGCCACATATGTTAGCAAGTGCTTGACATGTGCAAAGGTCAAGGCTGAACATCAAAGGCCATCGGAAAAAAAAAATTGTTAGTACAAACTAGCAATACCCAGTGGAAGTGGGATAATATCATGATGGATTTTATCACCAAGCTTCCTAAGTCTTCACAAGGTTTTGACACCATCTGGGTGATTGTGGATCGAACTTATAAATCTGCTCACTTCCTTGCCAGTAAGAAGGAATGACCATAGGACAAGTGGCATAGATTATACAGAATAGATATAGCAAACACAGAATACTTTTTTTTTTTCTGTTATCATTCATCTGTGGATCGGATGGAGGTTCACATCAAATTTCTAGAAATCATTTCAGAAAGCTTTGGGTACATAACTGAGTATGAGCACCACGTATCATCCGGAAACTGATGGCCAGAGCAAGAGGACTATTTAAACTCTCGAGGACATACTACGTGCTTGCGTGATCGATTTTGGAAAGGGTTGGGTTAAGCATTTGACATTAGCCAAATTTTCGTATAACAACAGTTTTTTTTTTTTTTTTTTTTTTTTTTTTTTTTTTTTTTTTTTTTTTTTTTTTTTTTTTTTTTTTTTTTTTTTTTTTTTTTTTTATCATGCTAGCATAAAAGGCCGCATCTTACCAGGCACTTTATGGCCAAAAATGTCGATCACTTGTGTGCTGGGCCGAAGTTGGAGAAGCTCAACTAACTGGTTCGGAAATGATCCAAGAAGCAACGGAAAAGATCGTCCTGATCAAACAGAGAATTCAAGTTGCTTAGGACCGACAAAAGAGCTACGCTGATTTGAAGCGAAAGCCGATGGAGTTTGAAGTTGGGGATAGGGTTATGCTCAAGGTCTCACCTTGGAAAGGGGTTGTACGATTCGGTAAGCGGGGCAAGTTGAACCCGAGATATGTCGGACCTTTCAAGGTGTTAGCCAAGGTTGGGAAGGTTGCCTACAGGCTGGAACTTCCTCAAGAGTTGAGCAGGGTTCACCATACTTTCCATGTGTCTAATCTAAAGAAATGTTACACTGACGAACCATTAGCCATGCCGTTGGAAGGAATTCACGTTGATGATAAACTCCAGTTTGTGGAAGAGCCCGTTGAAATCATGGAACGGGAAATCAAACGATTAAAGCGAAGCCGGATACCATTGGTTAAGGTTCGCTGGAACTCTAGGAGAGGTCCTGAGTTCACCTGGGAACGTGAAGATTCGTTCAAACATAAATACCCACAGCTTTTCACAAACCGGGCTTCGTCATCTACTACAAGGTCTTAAGCTTTGAGGACAAAGCTCTTTTAACGGGTGGAGACTGTAACATTTCTCAATTTCAGGTCATTTTACGACTCCGATTATTCTTCACTATTTATTTTAGTCAAATACGCGTTTACTTTTAATTTAACTTTTAAGCTAAATCTCGTAGACTATAAATAATCATTTAACGTAAACGGCCACCAAATAAATTAAGGTTTATGTCAAGCAAGTGTTATATAATTATTTAGAAGATAATTATTGACTTTGCGCATTTTATTTTTATTGGTCACGTAAAAGGCTTACGTTTCGCAATAAAATACCTTTAGACACACCCCGGAAATACCTAGACTTACCTAGACTCAAACCAATACCCACTTTTAATCCTTAAACACAAAATTTATTCAATTCTTGTGTTCATATGTCACTTTGGCCGAAAATGGATAAACCAAACCCATAAAACACTCGTCCCATATGGTAAATCAACTAGGAAATCTTCTTATTGTCCCAACTAAGTACATGTACAACCTAAGTAATTAAAACATGTCCTTAATGTCTCTAAATTAGCTTAATGTACATTGGGTAATAACCATTTGGTCTCTTTTGGGTCTTGATACCCGCGGCTAGCAACAACACAATACACAAACCATAAGATTTCCAAATCCTAGTAAATCTTGTACCATAATCTTGTAATTAAGGATTGTACTAGGAGGTATTATCAATACCATGTGTGACTAACTAGAAAACCTTAAAACCACCTATTAGGGCACGGTTTGGCTTTGGATTAGGACTAGAGAACTAACTAGCTCATGAGCCTATATATACCCATCTACACTTGACATACAACACTTCTTGAAAACCCTTAAACACCCAAACTCTCTCTCAAGCAAAACCATCTCATTTCCTCTCTTGTTTCGGTTCATACGCTGCCGAGACCATATTCGAACCCAAACCCACCATCACATATACTTCTAAGCTCATTCAAACACACAAGTAATACTAGAAATTCATCGTATTAAGTCATAAGAGGGTACACGAGCCAAGGCTCGGTTATTTGATAAGCTTTGGAGCTTTGGGTTTGGTTATTCGATCGTGTGTACATTTGGGTTGCCATTCTACTCGCGTAAACTCGAAATCAACTCGCTAGGACCCTTGTAAGTCAAGTCCTAACTCGTGTACATTCATATCTCATTCATTTTCCTCTTATCTAGTAGTACGGGTCACCCATGCATGGTACACGTGCATATAAATACTTATACATGACTTGTGTGGTGCTAGGATACGTTAAAAGGTGTAAAACATGGCTTAATATTGAGCTAAGGCTTAAACATTTACGTTTAAGTTACGCGAATGGGAACCAATATGAAAACTAACACATATACACCAAATGCATAAAACCTATACGTAAACATTACATAAAAACATGATGCCTTGGCTTGGGAAAGAGTATACGAACTTATTAAATGATTGCATGTGATAAATCGCGACTAAGATATTCTAAACAAGTTTGTTTTGGTACTAGTGGTTCCCTGAAAAAATAAACAACCTTAACTTTACATAACGGTCTACTAAGGGGCCTTGTTGGGCTAAACAGTCCATTAACGGACGTTAATGGGCCTACCAGTCCATTAATGGGGACCCATGGCTTATTATTAAGCTCACTTGAGCTTATAGAAGGGTTAAGAAGCTTATTAAACTCGTTGGATAGTAAGTCATGCATGAAAAACCTTAACAGGGCCACTAACGAACTTATCAAGCCTTTACGAGGCCCAATACGGGCCCAACAGCCAAATAAGCTCTAATAGCTTATTAGGGGAAAATAAGACAAAAAAAATTCTCGGGCTTAAAGAAGTCTAAGTAGCATAATGGACCTTAAGAGACTCAAAGCCGTGAAAAAGCTTAAAAGGCTTATCGAGTTCATAATGGGCCCAAAAGCCCATTAACAAGGCTTATTAGCTTATTAAATAAGCCATACAATAAAAACAGCTTAATTATAATCACAAGAGCTTAATGAGATAAGAAAAATAAGTTGGATCAGATATGATGCAACCCTAATGCGATGATTACTAAAAAGGCTTTGGGCTTTAAGGTTATTGGACCAACAAGTCCAATAAGCTCAAAATAAGCTCATCCGAGCTTATTATTAAGCCAAACAGTTTCAATAAGCTTAATAAGTCCTGTGTAATGAGGGCTTATGTGCCTTTTAATACAAAATTGGACATTTTAATTTTCTTATTAGACCTTAACGAGCCCAATAAGCTTTAAATAGCTCATCTGAGCTTATTTATTAAGCTTGCCAAGCATATATGGCTTATTAGTGCTTAATTAAAACTTATTTACCACTTGTTAGATACTTAATTGTGAGCTTAAAATGTAATTGTTGTAGTTAGGGACTAAAAAATGCTCAAAAACATGGAAACTTAGGGTAGAACACTGCCATAAACTATTTTTATAAAAGTATAGGGGCTGTTTCTGGTCAATCTGAAAACTTGAGGGACTGTTTGAATAGTACAAAGACCAAAAGTGTTATTTTCATAAGTTAAAAGAACTAAGGTTAAATATGGAAACCTAGGGGTTCTAGAAAAGGTAAAATTTTATATTGTCATAAAACATAAAGGACTGTTTTTGCAAATTTAGCAAACCTAAGGGTGCGATGGTGTGAACGAAAGTGTTTTTAACAAAACCACTTAACGAACCGGGACAAGTTATTTATATTATTCGAATATTATACGACTATCGAAAACACGGACTTAACTAAATATGAATTTTAGTAACAACGCGTTTATAATTATTGAACGTGTATAATCGTTATACCTTCCCAAAGTAGCAATCATGTAAGACAACCAGCAGGAACGACTTAATGCCATCAGCAGAAACGAAAATCTCTACCAGCAGAAACGACACTTAGTCGTTGACACTTAGTCGTTTTCAATTATTCCCAACAGTCATTAGCCTAAACTTGTAGACTAAGACTAGTCGTATTTACTTAGGTATTTAACAGTGTGATCCATTTGCCATACTTGGATATATTTATCATTCACAGAGGACTACCTACTCATGTGAGTTCATAGCCCCATATTTTACAATTTAAATGATTTACATCTTTGGGGTGAGAACATGCTTTGTTTTACAAATTGGACGCAAGTGTACTTTTTATACTATGATTACGTGTTTGCCTAAGTAGCGATAACCCACTGAGCCCTTTATCATGAACTGTCAATTACTAGATTATGAGCACGAATGTTATAAATAGATCTATTTGGGATTGACATCCCCGCTTGGGTGAGTAGCGCTCACTGTGCCGGTTTGTCGGACAACAAACGTATACCATGTCGGATTTTGGATGTTGCGGGTTAGAACATCATTCACGGGCAATGTTGGCAATTTATTTGCATTCATACATGTCGAGCTTCAGTGTCATGAGCTTAGGAAAACGTAATTACTTTTTATGATGTTTGCATCTGTTTTTTAATCATACACTTGGAAATCTTGTGGTCCTTCAATTGATTTACACAAACCTATGAATTCACCAACTTTATGTTGACGTTTTAAGCATGTTTTTCTCAGGTCAATAAGGCACGAGGTGCCAAGATACATTGGGGGTCACTCTTTGGAGAGTCAGTACTAAAGATTTAGGGCGTATTACATTTTGGGAATATTTGTTATAAACTAAAATCTTTACTTATATTGTTGAATAATTTAAAGTCGTGAGCTTATGTAATGAACAAGTATTTTGTTAATCCAATGTATATTTTTAAAACGACACGTTTAGTGGTGGTTCTCATATCTTGTGCTATTGATCTATGAAGTAACGCCCTTGGATATTCAATATTCCGTTGCTACCCAGATTTGGGGGTGTTACACCTCCCAACCGGTACACAAAAGCAAACCATTGCAAGACTGCAAGATGTTAACATTATCAACTGACTCGGTGTAGCTAAGAGTAAATGAGGTGTCGCTAGTGTATTTTCTGGACTTAATTCTGGTATCTAACGAGAGAAAAACACAATGGAATGAAGATGTAATGTGATTAAAAAAAACACCAGCAGGAGGATCTATGTTTCGGATCCGGCTGTGGTTACAGGTAAAATCAGGGGATGTAAGAATTCTTAGCCATTGTTTTGATACGGTTGTAAAAAGACGAATACAAAGAATAGGCAATCGGATTAAGATTTGAGTTAAAAGGTCGTCGTTAGTAAGGACTTTATGTTGTAGTGCATAGATTCTACGAGCATTTATGCTTTGCTTATGTGACATCATCTCCAATATATAATGACCTTTTGATGAAGTGAATTTGTGCAAAAGAGTTAATATTGTGGGTTGTCGATGACTTGATTTATGGTTGGTTGTTGTAGTATGTTTGACTGCATTTACCCTTAAATAACAAAACTTAGAGGAGTAGATTCTAAGCTAAATCCAAGTTATAAGGGACCAATTTTGCAAACAAACTATATATTTTCCCGCATTAAATGTCGCGCATCGAGCTGTGTCAGATACAAGGAAAATGCACTGCCTGTTATTATTACAGTAAACGTTTTGCTTTTCCTTGGATTGGACCGTCAACTGTAATTACTTTGCGTGATAGCCCTTAAGATTGTGTTGGTCTTAATGGATTTATCATTTTATAACATTGATATTTTGGGTAACTTACACAGCTCGTCCCAGTAGGTAGGGCCGATTGCGTGTTTTGCTTAATTTGATTTTACTCAATGTACACGTGTAATGTATTTATCGTTTAATCTTGTTACATCTTTGTTCCCTCCGTGTTTTGGTTGTTTTGTTTTTGCTATTTAAGGGGTCAAAACCCCCCTCCAGTTATTTGTATACCCAAAAACCCACTAAAGCTAATCACACACGCAACATTCAGTTGAAAAAATGGCTTCTTTTCCATGTCTAGAAGGACTCGCCGTGGCTGCTAATTCTAGGTCTTTATTTGATAGAATGATGTTATACTTTGAAAGGGAAACGTCGATTGATTTTGACTTTGCAGCCGATCTACAAAACTTATAGGTGCAGTTTATAGACCGCACTAATGATAGGAAGCTGTTTATAAATGAACTTCATGGATTGCCTCCATCAGTGATGTCCTACAATTGCTATCAGTTTCTGCAACAAGTTCAAGAGAATGATTTTATCAAATTGTTAGAGCTGAGGAAGATGATCGCTGAGACTTATCGTGAAGTGCATAAAAAGCTTGATTTTGTTACTGTTATGAAAAATATGTGATTGGGTTGTTCATGTGTTGGTTAAGTTCCAATTTCGTTGAAGATGGTTGGTTTAGATGTGAGTTAGGGTGGGGTCAATATAGTGAGTTGGTTATTATGTTTATGCCTAGTGTGTGTTGTTTTTACAAGTCGGTTTTTATGTAAAAGTTTGTTTTGGTTCAATAATAGTGTGATGTTTAATTATTGATTTGGTTCCTTAACCTTTTTGTGGTTATTGATTATTTGCTCTTATACAACTTGGGGACCATATCTGCCACACTCAATTTGTTTCCCCGCCTAAATTTATCAACAAAACAAGTGGGATCCACACGTGAACCATAAAAACTGTATGTTACACCGTTGGTCCCTAAAGGTATTTTTTTCTAATGGATAAATTCCCGTCTTCCACGTGTCTGCCAAAGGAAGATTTTTTTAGGGACTAAGCGTGTAATAATAGTGTAATTTAATGAACGTGACATAGAAGCTTGTGAATGTCAGTCATCGAGCCGTCATATATGTGATATCTAATTATTAGATTCACTGTGGAGCCACTAACTTGAGTTGGTTTTTCTGCTATTTAAATGTAGTTTAGCCAAATCATTTTCAAACATTAAACAACCTAACATACCTAACACCACCACCAAACAAATGGCCTTCCCACGTCTACAAGAACTTGTAGTGGCATAAAACTCTAACAATTTGAGTGATGCAATTTCAGTCTATATTGAAAGGAAGATAAATGATGATCTACATTTTGCAGTTGGATTAAGTCATCTCTGGGAGGTCTTGTACTATAAGGTCAATGAACACAGACTGTTGATAGCCGAGCTTAATGTGTTTGGTGTTCCGTTAGCATTGCAATGTGCTGAGTTTTTGACGCAGTTGTCCCAAACTAAAGTGCTTAGGATGTTGGAGATAAGGAAGTCGATTGCGGAAGTGCACATGTAAGTGCATAAAAAGAATGACTTTCTTACAGTTATGAGGTTTTATTGATTAGATTGTGGATAGTTGGGTAATCTTTTGGTTTTTTTTTTTGTATGCAGATACGGATGATCCCAGTTAGGTTGTATCTTTTGTTGTATTGCGTTCATGGGGATGATGAAGTTGGGACTTGGGTTATATTGGTTGTACATACATTAAGCCGTTATTATATGTTACTGTGTAACTATCTTGTTTGTGTTTTGAATTGACCATGCCCTTCATCCTTGTTTGACCATGATGCACACTAACTTGTCCTTGACCCTTTTCAGGGACGAAACGTGTTGTTAACACTATCAATTTGTTAAAAACTTGAGTAAATGATTGACTTTGTATTTGTTGACCATTGTTAACTTTTAAGGACTTAAGGTGTAGTATTATGCAAAATAAAATTCCCTCATTTTTACAGCATTTTTCCCTCCATTTCCCTCCTACCAGAAAAAATATTTACGTAGCAAAGTTGGTCCCTGCCAATTTGGTCTTATATTCCCTATTTAATGATGTCTCAGTACTCAGATACTCCACCAACTGATATTTGCGATGATGTCAGAAGAGCACAGAACACAGGCTCGAGAAACCTATTCACCACAACATAAAGTGTTTACTAACGACGACCTTTTAACTCAAATCTTAATCCGATTACCTATTCTTTGTATTCATCTGTTTTCAACCGTGTCTAAACAATGGCTAAGAATTATTACATCCCTTCTTTTCATCAAAACCCACAGCCAAATCACTAAAGTTGATCCTCCTGATGGTCTTTTCGTTAATTACATCAAATCTTTGTTTGAAAGTGATTTTGTGCCGTTAGATCCCAGACTTCGGTCAAAAAAATCCGCTATGGATAGGTCCTTCAGTCGTGGCTCCACTAAGGAAGCTGATAATGTTAAGATCTTGAAGTATTGCAATGGTTTGCTTCTGTGTGGTGGTTCATGGATGCCTATTTTTTATTACATGTATAATCCATCCACTAATTAGTATAAAAAGATTTCGTATGCAGATTGCTCGCTTGATAATTCACCTTATTATAGCAGTGCTGGATTGAGAATCGCCTTTGATCCTACAAAATCACCGCACTACAAATTGGTGGATGCTGGACGCACATTTTGTGACATTGATATACAAATTTATTCGTCAGAGACAGGCAAATGGAGCCTCTGCAGGGACCGTTTTAACTACTTCAGTTTTGATCATTTTGATAGTGCAATATATTGGAATGATGGGTTACATTGGCTAGAAACCGAGAATAGGCAGCTTATGCATTACTGCTTAAATATTGAAGACCCTGACAATCCAAATATAACAACCATACCAATCCCTCAACGGGGAATGACTTTCCTCAAGTCTTATGGCTATATGGATCCACTGCAGATACTCATACAAATGTCACACTTGTTACATCTGGAAGGAAAATTGTTTGAGTGGCGTGGGTCTTTGTTTCTTGTTTGTTTAGATGATTTTGGCTCTAGCGACTTTACTATCTACGAGATGATGATAGGGTGTTCTGTGTGGACAGTTAGGTACCGTGTTCATACAGATGACTTTATGACTCCCCTTCCCGAAGGTTGGTCGATTCGGTCCAATGTTTGGAGCATTGTTTTGGGAGAAAGGGAACAAGATTCGTTTTTGGTGATCAAGTTGTCTGGAAAGGTTGTACAATACAACCTAATATCAAAGACTCTCCATGAGATATATGATTGTGGATCTAATCAACTTGATGATAACCATGATGATAATGATGATGATGATGATGATGAGCTCCTTCAGCAATTTCAGGCTGAACATAACGTTTATGAGTTCATACCGTCTTTTGCAAGTGTGTGATTAGCCGTCTTTGTGTAATGTTTGTTTGCATTCTATGCTTTTGTTTGTTTAAGTAATCTATTTATAACTTTGACTTTTACTAGTCAACATGGATTAGGATTTGAACACAAATTATGCTGCATCTTTAGTTCAAAAAATCATTCTAGTAGAAGCACCATACTCAAAATGCACAAACAATTAAGATATAGTAACCAGAATAAAGTTAAGATTATCCAAATGAAGCAAAGTTAAATGTACCAAGACCAAAACAACAATGTCAAAGTTATTTGTTTTTTCACTAAGCCAAAAGATGAACATACATCGCCTTCAGAAACACATGCACAAGCTTCACAAACCAAGACTGAAGTACCTACAACATCTTCCTTTTACCTTTACTCCATACATTTGAACTTCCTCCAACATCTTGTTCCAAACTTATAATTCCAAATTCATTATTCAGAATTCGTTGCCAAGTTGTAACAACAACAAGGACTAAAACGCAATTCATTACCGGAGGTGGCATTTTTGTTGGAACTACAAGAGTTGTACAGGTCGACCCTGTTCTAGTTGTGGGTGCAAGATGTTTTAACCTTGATTTGGGTTTTTTAGGTTTTGTGATTGCTGCATTTCTAAAGCTTGACCCTCGTCTACCTTTATAAATTGTCCTCTGATAATCATCATACCACTGTACAATCTCTGATGGAATAGTAGGTTTTTTTGCATCTGCAGAGCTTGACCCTTGTTTATCATAAAAAGCTTTTTTTTCGCTTGGGTAGATCTAGACCCTGGTTTAGCTTTAGAAGCTTTTTTTGTTCCCAAGTACAATCAGAGCTACACGTATCCTCAGAGCTTGACTTTAAGGTATCATCGGAGCTTTCATCAGAAGTAACTTGAAAAGGGTTATGATCAAACCTTTCATCAGAGGTAGCTTGAAAAGGGTTATGATCAGACCCTTCATCAGAGGTAGTTTGAGCCGGGAAATAATCATAGCTTGTGTCTGATTCAATAAATATGACCTCTGTAAATAAGATATGATGTTAAACTTAGTTACAAAATCCACATTGCTTCAATTCGGTTTACTTCCTAAGGTACATTAACCTTAAAGGGGTGTTTGGCTGAAATCAGCTTGTTTTCCTAAACTTAGTTTCCTAAAGGGGTGTTTGGATTAAATCAATTGTTACCTACTTAGTTTTCCTAAGGTACATTGATTCAATTTATCTTATTTCATAAGGTACATTAAACTTAAGCTTAAATCAATTGTTTCCTAAGCTTAGTTTACTAAGGTATAAATTTTGTTTCCCTATTACTATACACAGTAAATTAGCATCCCTAACAGTCTAATACCAATGCTATATCCTCAAATGAACATTTACCTCTTTCCATTACCATTTTCTCTTTTCCCTTGTTAGTATGCATTATTTGTTTTTCCTTGTTAAGATGTTGTCCAGCTATCTCAATCCTCTTTTCAATAAGGTCTTGAATCTTCATTTGTGTTACCTTTCTTTTGTCATCTACACATAAAGCAAACACTCAATACATAAGCCACAACTAACAGAATAAGAAGAAGTGGCAAAATTGGTCAATGAAATAGCATCATAAACCTACAAGTCACTCCCATACTTGTACACTTACATTTCACACGCTTCTGTTTCTCCCACTCTCTTTTAAATAAATCATCGAGTATGTCATCAGCTATAGCATCATGAACCTACTAGTTACTCCCATACTTGTGTAAAACATAATCGATCATTTCATCCTTTACAACAAACCTATTCAAGTCCATAGCTTTCCAAGAATCTGCCATTGATACGATGTTTGATCTAGGGTTTGTTTGGGTTTTGGGAGTGAAGAGCCAGTTTTGGTAGTGAGAATTAAATGGAGTGTGTTTGGAAAGTTTTCTTAGTGGAGTGAAGAGTAAAATTTGTTGGGAAACACGGAGTCAACACTCGTTTAAATAGTAAAAGACTTAAATACATAGGGACGGTTCATGTAATTTTTTTGTAAACAATAAAGACTGATGATGCAATTTGGTATTTTGTACCCAAACTTAAATGATGGTATGCTGTTACGGCGGCGCTTCATTTTCTACATGCAATGATGACATCTCAGCTTCTATGCACGACAATCGATAGTTTGATTTAATTATTAATAGGCTAATCACACTCATTTCGTCTCACATATACATCTAAACTGTTTACCTAAAATTTTAATCAATGTCCACTTTCGAGGTTTTGGATGAACTTATGGAGATTACCGGTTCAACCGAGTTACATAAGCGTATGCGGTTTTGGTTTGTGCAAGAGATTACCGAAGAAGAAGGCTTGCTAAAATTTCTTTGTGATCGTTGTAATGAATTGAGGAGGAAAAACGCAAGGCGTCGTGTGTTGATTCGTGAGGTGGAGGCTTTGGGAGAACGTTGGGTGGCTGTTGATTCTTTAGAGTCTTTGAAACAAACTCACGATAGAGAAACCGCTAAGCTTTCCGCTTTGACAGATGCGATTGCTGAATCTCTGGCTGGTATCCATGAGAAGGAACGTCATGTGGCTAAAATAGATTTAAATGATTAGGTTTTCATAGGTAATGAGTAGTTAGTCACTTTTTGTAATGTTGATGATTGAATGTAATGACTTTTATATCTTATGGCTGTATATCTTATCTTTTGAAGATGTCACTTGTAAATCTAATCGGCCAAAAATTATGTTTAATCAACTCTTTTAATTTACACATGTTGTTGTTGATTATGTCATTTCTCGTGTTAGTCATATACAGTAAATGATATAGATTTTAGGTATGTTTCGGTCGTATCAGCCAAAATTCTGGTCTGAATGGATTATGCCGGAAGGGAAGGAGAAAAGAAATCCGCCACAGGGACCAACCGCGAAATAGGAAAATGACAAAATAATGGAACAGTAAGAGTTACTGTATTAACAAAGTGGTCAGGGAAACGACGCAACACGAAATTATAGTGAAAATACGATTCTGCCCTTCAACAGAAACACGACGTAGCAAGGATAACGACGGAGATGACCATCATTACCTATAACGGAGAGCTAGGGACCAAACGGGTAACTACATTGTCAAATAGGGACCCCATATGAGAGTCTCCGTTATCTAAAGACCAAACGAGCAAACGAGGTGGACTTTGGGGACGAACAGTGTAATTTACCCAAGAAACAATAAAGAAAAGGTTATATATCATTGATTGGTTAGTGTTTCTAGTCACGTGGGGTGTTTTCTTATATCTCAAAGTTTTGAATTTAGTTTACTAAATCACGTGATTTGGTCACGTGGGTTTTTTATATCACAAAGTTTACAAGGAGCAACTTGGTCTTGGTTTTAGAATAGCAAAACAAAACAACATACTGTTGTCGTTTTAAGGAAAAAAAACGATTAGTACAAAGTTATTTTGTTGTTGTTGGTTTTGTGTCTTCTTGTGGATTAGTGTTTAATCTAAATCGAGGGTTAAATTTAGTCTAAAGAATTGATTTTGCAAGAAGGGTTTTCTAAAACATTAAAAAGGTTAAAGAATATGTCGTCGATAGCGAAGTTTGACGTCAAAAAATTCAACAGGTCTAATGACTTCGGGTTGTGGCGTGTGAAGATGCGGTGTCTATTAATTCAACATGGTTAGGAGGATGCGTTAGATCCATTCCCGGGAACCATGGCGGACGCTGAAAAGACTGCGGCGTTGAAGACGGATGTCTATAAGAAAGCACATAGTGCCTTACTCTTGTGCTTGGATAACAAGGTGTTGAGGGAAGTCAACATAGAAGATTCTGTTGTGGGAGTTTGGTTAAAGTTGGAAACTTTGTATATGACAAAGTCTTTACCAAATAAATTGTACTTGAATAAGAAGCTGTTCACTTTCTACATGCATTCAGGAAAGAAATTATCTGAACATATAGATGAGTTTAATAAGTTGATCGGTGACTTGGCGAACATAGACGTTGATATTGATGACGAAGATCAGGCACTCATGTTACTTACGTCATTACCATCTTCATATGATAACTTTGTGGAGACATTGCTTTATGGAAGAGAGTCACTCACTTTGGAAGATGTCTTGTCTAGCCTCAATTCATGGGAGTTGAAAAAGAGGACAGATGCGAAGGATGATGGTGATGGGTTATATGTAAGGGGAAGGTCAGATCATCGGGGTAATCAAGGACGTGGTAGTTCGCGGTCAAAGTCGAAAGGTAAAGGAACTTATAAACTAAAGTGTTACATATGCTATTATGAGGATCACCTAAAGAAAGATTCTCTAAAAAGGAACAAGAAGAAATCAACTGGCTTTGTCAAGAAGAATGCGGGACAGGGTTCTGGTATGCATTCTAAGGGTTATGACAATGGTGACTTGTTGATGGCGGTGAGTGAGGAGAGGTTCTTAGAGTGGATCATGGACTCTGGTGGCTCTTATCACATGACGCCTATGAGAGACTTCTTGTTTGATTTTAAGGAGTTCAATGGTAGGTACGGTTTTGCTCGGTGATAATAGAGCATGTGCCATTAGGGGGACAGGGAAGGTGAGAGTACAAATGAAAGATGATTCAAGTTTTGTGCTTGAGAATGTGCGTTACATTCCCGAGTTGAAGAGAAATTTGATATCTTTGGGCACTCTGGATCGAGAGGGCTATACCGTGAAGTTGCAGAATGGAAGAGTTAAGGTGATCAAGGGTTCTTTGATGGTTTTGTCAAGAACTATGAAGGGAAAAGAACTATGAAGGGAAATTGTGTCTACTCCTTGGATGGCTGGGCTGAATCGGGTGAAGTTAGTGTTGGTATACAAGAAAAGGAAAGTCTTGTATAGGTGTGGCATAAACGCCTGGGTCACATTAGTAAAGCAGGCTTGCATGAACTGGAAAAAAGAGAGGTCTTGGGAATAAAGGTCTATGTAAGCTCGAATTCTGTGAAAATTATGTTCTTGGAAAATCGACCAGGGTGAGTTTTGGTCGAGGTCAGCACACGACAGAGGGAGTTATAGACTATGTCCATGCAGATCTTTAGGGTCCTTCTCGGGTGGAATCGATGAGTGGTTGCCGGTACTTCTTATCGATTGTTGACGATTAGTCGAGTAGGATTTGGGTTCATTTTCTTAGACACAAGAATGAGGCGTTCAACAAGTTCAAGGAGTGGAAGCAGTTGGTGGAAAACCAGACAGGTAGAAAACTGAAGAAACTGTAAACGGATAACGGTTTGGAGTTTTGTAATCAGGAATTTAATAACTTGTGCAAGGAGAGCGGAATAGAAAGATACTTGACGGTTGCAGGAACTCCGCAACAGAATGGTCTAGCTGAACGAATGAATAGGACGCTCTTGAACAAGGTTAGGTGTTTACTGATCAGTCTGGTTTGCCATAGGTCTCCATCTACAACATTAGAGAAGAAGAAACCTATGGATTTATGGTCAGGACATCCGCCGAATTACGAGATGTTGAGGATATTTGGTTGTGGTACTTATTCACACATGAATCAGGGGAAACTCAAGCCTAGAGCTATAAAATGCATATTCTTGGGGTATCTTAATGGTGTGAATGGATACAGATTATGGAGGTTAGATGATGTCAAACCAAAGATAATCATAAGCAGTGATGTGGTGTTTAATGAGAGCCTTATGTATAAAGATACTCTCAAGGGTGCTGGTGCTGCAGATTCTGGGAAGGATGTTAAGTTTGAGGTGGAACTTCAAGACAGTAGGGTCAAACCAACTATGGATCCTCATACTGGGGAAAATCCAGGGAATGAAGATGAGGAGCGAGATGAAGGTCCTCAAAAACAAAATCTCGACAACTATGTTCTAGTGCGTGATAGAGCAAAGAGAACAACTGCTATACCTGCAAGGTATAAAGATGAAGGTAATGTATCATTGTCTAGACCCACAGGGTTTAGGGAACAAGATGATATGGCAACTTATGCGTTTTCTATTGCTGAGGAAGAAGATACACATGAACCTATCACATTCCAGGAGGCGATTAATTCATCTGAAAATGATGAATGGGTTCATGTTATGGAGGAAGAGATGAGTTCTTTAAAGAAGAACCATACTTGGGAGCTGGCCGATCAACCACCTGGTCAGAAGCTGATAAGCTGCAAGTGGTTCTATAAGATTAAAGAAGGGATTGAAGGCTTTCAGAAACCAAGATACAAAGCAAGGTTGGTAGCTCGGGGGTTTACACAACGAGCATGTATTGACTACAATAAGGTATTTTCACCTATGGTTCGACATACATCTATTAGGGTAATTCTCTCATTGACTGCTTGTGAAGATTATGAGTTGGAACAACTTGATGTGAAGACGATGTTTTTACATGGTATTCTTGACGAACCCATTTATATGAGGCAGCCACCTGGTTTTGAAAAAGGAACGGGCACCAAGGTATGTTTGTTGAAGAAATCTCTTTATGGTCTTAAGCAGTCTCCAAGGCAGTGGTACAAAAGGTTTGATGTGTATATGATCAGCAATGGGTTTAGCCGCAACAGCTATGATAGCTGTGTTTATTTCAAGGAGTTTACACCAGGTATGTACATATATCTATTGTTATATGTAGATGATATGTTGATTGCTTGTAAAAGCAAGTCTGAGATCAAATATACCAAGGGACTTCTGCGAAAAGAGTTTGATATGAAGGAACTGGGTCCAACTAGGAAGATACTTGGTATGGGGATTGTCAGAGATAGGGAGCTGAACCCTAAAGGTGTCTCAGTTGGGATACATGCAGAAAATTCTGAATAACTACAGAGTGGATAATGGCAAGTCGGTCTCTGTGCCATTGGAAGCACACTTCAAGGTATCTTTGAAGGATTGTCCGTCGAGTGACTAGGATGTGAAAAGAATGAGTAAGGTCTCATATACGAATGTTGTAGGTAGTTTAATGTACTTGATGGTATGTATTAGACCGGATATTGCATACGATGTTAGCATTGTGAGCAGGTATTTGGCGAATCCAGGTAAAAAGCACTGGGAGGCAGTGAAGTGGATTTTAAAGTACTTGAAGGGCGCTATTGATGTAGGTCTAGTATATGGTAGAGATCAAGGGAAGTACGTGGACGTTGACGGTTTCGTGGATGCGGATTATGCTAAAGACCCTAACAAGGGTAGGTCGATAACCGGGTACGTGTTTATGGTACATGGCTGTGTTGTGAGTTGGAAAGCAACTCTGCAGCATGTTGTTGCATTATCTACTACAGAGGCGGAGTATATGGCACTTACGGAAGCTGTTAAGGAAAGCATTTGGCTTAAAGGTCTACTAATCGAGCTGGGAGTAAACCTAAGTGAACAGTGGTATTGTTAATTGTGAAAACTCAACGTTAATTCATCTCACAAGAAATGCAATGTTATCATGACAGGACGAAACCAATCACGTGCGGTATCACCTCATCAAGGAGATCGTGGAGTCTAAGAGATTGAAGTGGCAAAGATAGGCACAAAAGATAATGCAGCTGACGCGTTTACAAATGTGATTCTAGGTCCGAAGTTCAAGTATTGTATGGAGATACTTGGTGTCGGGGATAACTAGTCTTGTCACTAAGGTGAAAATTGTTAGTATTAGTGTACAAGCGTAAATTAGTATAGTTATAGTCGATTAGGAATGTGTTTAGTTTCCTAGTAAGGATTACTTGCCTGCAAGGCAAGCAATAGTTTTGTTAGGAATGTTTGTAGTTGGTTGCATGATTAAGTCGGTTCCCCCTCACCTCTATAAATAGAGGTGGGGTGAAGGTCTCAAACACACACATTCTTCTTGTTTTTTCCTTGTAAACCGATCGAGGTTTTGTGGTAATACAATATAATCGTTCGGTCATACTTTGTTGTTTATACTTTTGTCTTTCGTTATTATCCAAAGGGTTTCTTTGGTGTTGCAACTTCGCGAGCTTCTTCGAAGTGTTCTAGGGTTCCGCGATATCGATCTTTTGGTTTGTTGAAGGTATCGATTCCAACAAGAACATTGCAAAATATATTTTTTAGATGTACTGCTCAATGACTCAACCTTGCTCAATGACTTAAACATTTCTGAACATTTACAAACAATTTAATAGTTACATAAGAACTAGAAGTGCAACATGAAGACATACCAATAACATTAAAATCCATAAAATGCATCCACAAGCACAAGAAACAGCTTTTATATCAAACATTTAGTACCAATACAAGTAGTTATAGTGTCCTGTGCCAGCGGGCCTGCCACAACCAACGGGTAGCATCACTGGGGGCAAACGGAAGTACGCAAACCCAGAAGTAAATGGACCACCATTGTTGCAACCCGACGAGATATAAGCTGGTGGGGATTTGACTTTGGCATAGGAGGAAGTGAATAGTAAAAGAAATACTAATATAGAGCGATTATCTTTGGGTTGCACCCTTGGGCCTAGGCCTTAAAGTTCAATCTTTTTGTCTATCCTTGCCTTGCGTATCATGTGCAGATAACACATATATATGGGTCGAAAAATCGTCGTGTTTATGAAAAAATTATGGTAGGGAACACGTTTTTTGTCTCAAAACTTATGAAAGAAACAAATATATATAGAGCGTAACACCTCGTCTCACGTCAATAAGAGATAATAAGACTAATTAGAGATTTATTTAAGCCCTATATATAAGTATGAAGTTGTTGAGTGCCCTTCCACCGCCGTTTTTAGTTGAAACGCAAAAGTATACGCAATACTCCAGTAGTCCATTGCTTTCCGCTTTGGGGGAGTGACATATAGTTTGTCATCAACTTTACTCATGTATGCCGAAATTATATCTCTGAAAGTTTGGTCATATAACTCTAGATGTCTTTCGGTCTGTTTTGACAGACTTAATCTCATCAAAGATTTTGTTGAATTTCATGACTAAGTAAGTTTTCAACTAAAAAGCATAAAAGATGTGATAAACATTCACAAATGCTATAAACAATTTAGAATAAAATAAAATAAACAAAAGAAAAAGAAAAAATAACATTTCATACAATTATATAGATAATCTCTATACATTTTGAGGTGTGCTATAAGTCAAAGAATAAAATAGTACCAATCTCAACTTACATATCCAAATATATGCCACATTATTTAAGCTATCAAATTTTCTTCCCAATGACCTATGTGGGATAAAAACTATATTTTTTTAATCATAAAAGTACTGAGACGAAGATGTAATGTACTCAATTGAGTTACTTAAATGAGTGAAGAAAGTGTATCTCAAAATATTTTATTCGATCGGTCTAGGATTTTCAAAAGGATGTTCCACAATTTTTTTTTCATAAATACTAAATTATTATTCAAACACTATATAAATTAATAAAAATGATAAACTAGTCAATAAAGTAAGAAAACGGTTATATTTTTTTTAATAAAAAAATTCAAATTATAATAAATATAATTAACAGTAAATGAATAACAGAAAAAATAAATACAAACACTCTTATAAACGATAATTAAATAAACAATAAAATAACAAAAAGACTTACTAGATCGCCAACAAAGAAACAGTAAAATAACAAAAAGATTTACTAGATCGCCAATAAGGAAACACGCAACTGCGTGGAATATCACATTTTCAGATGTGTACTCCATATGTTGGAAACCAATAATACTTATTGATTTGATGTGTGTTAAAGCTATGGAATTAGAGTCTCTATTTATACACAATAGAGTGCTCCAGTTTACTCATCCCACCGACGTGGGATAGAAAATAAACATAAAATTCCTCTTTAAGCATGGTATCGAATACCTAACTTTGAGACGCGATATCTCATTCACATCAAGTCCATTTTAGACACATAAAAGTTCATTGTGAAGCTCTCTACAAGGAGAACGCAAACTTACAAACTATTACTTATACATATATGACACATACATATAGATAATTGTGTCAAAAGTTGGTCAAAATCGCTTTGCCAACCAAATTTTCCAACAATTAACCCTTTAAATCTAAAAATGATTACTAGCATTCATAAAACTGTAAAAAAAAGCTCTTAACATGCTTGTAGTATTCAAACCCTAAAATATAAAAGAATATCACTCGATCACTGATCTGAATTGTATTTTATGTAAATGTAACTCCTTTTAAAATAATAATAAAAAAATAATTTTTTTTATTTCGGTTTCAGTTTACGAGCAATAATTAAAAAAATTTAAAAATTTTAAATTTTTTTTATTTCGGTTTTAGTTTACGAGCAATAATAAAAAAAAAAATTTAGAATTTTTTTTTATTTCGGTTCAAGTTTACGAGCAATAATAAAAAGAATTAAAAAAAATTATTTCGGTTCAGTTTATGAGCAATAATAAAAATATATTAAATTTTTAAAATTTTTAAAAAAATTTAAATTTTTTTTCATTATTGCTCGTAAACTGAAACCGAACTAAAAAAATAAATTTTTAAATTTTTTTTTTATTATTGCTTGTAAACTGAAGCCGACATAAAAAACATTAATTTTTTTTTATTATTGCAAAAATGGTCCTTGTGGTTTGACCAAATTGCAGAAGGGTATTTTAGTCATTTCAAGTCGACCAAGGACCAAAAGTGGAACCAAACCTTAAAAATAAGGACGTTTTTTGCAATTTCGAAATTTGACGGACCAAATCTGCAATTTGGCCAAACCACAAAAACCATTTTTGCAATTTACTCTAATAAAAGGGTTAATTCCATATATACCCAATTTAAACTTATTAATGTCATATATACCCACCTAAACATTATAATGACATATATACTCAATTTAAACATCAAATTTGTCATACTTACCTAATTTATTACTCCCTCCATCCCAAAATTATTGTCCCCCGACAAAAAATACACAGTTTAAGAAAAACGCATTTATTACTGCTTTCTCTTTCTTACTTTTTGGCAGAATGACAGTTTTACCCTTAACTAATTAATTAAAGTCTTCTTTAATGTTTGTAATAATAATTTCAAACAAAGGTAATATGATAAACTTTATCAAACTTTCCTATCTAATTTTAGCAGTGGACAATTAAATTGGGACATCTCAAAAAGGAAACGTGGACAATAAAAATAGGACGGAGGGAGTAAAAAATCAATTAAAAGTAACTTCTACATGTTGTAGTTCCTGTTAGCCTTAAAATATGGTGACATATCCGGAATTACATTAGTTTATAAATAGTCAAACACGCAGGGACTAGATTAGACATTAGTATAGTTTAGTTGTGTTTGGACTATAAATACCCCCTTCATACTTCCATGGAGGGGTGAGGATTCATAATTATCTCATTTGGTGTGTGTTCTTTCTCTCTCTAGAAAACAAACATCTTTTCCTTTCTCTCTCTACAACTAATAATATGGCTACTTATTTGTTTCATCTTCCCCGACCTTCGGATCTTGTCATTTGTTAGTGATATCTTATTTAACAATTGGCATCAGAGCTGCAGGGGTGTGTCGTATCATGTTTGTTGTTGTCCGGTTACTGTTCATGCTGGTTACTGTTCATGGTGTCCCGGTTACTGTTCAGATCCTTTTTTTGTGTTTTTTTCTTGTGTAAAAGCCACAAAAATGACAGTGTTTGATGTTATATGTTTATGTTTCATATATGGTTCAAATCTGTTGTTTTTATGTTTAAAAGACTAAGCGTTTTGAAGAAGCAAATCTGGGTTTGTTCATTTTTTTTCTTGGTGGCAGTTTGGACAAAATGCAAAAAAGACTCAGATCCACAATTTTTGTTGTCATTGACAGTTTTTTGTTGGTTTCTGAAAAAGACAAAAGATAGTACATTCGAATTCGCAATCGTCCGAATTCGCAGATCTATTCAACAAACGAATTGGCAGTTTTTCAACATACGAATTCGCAATTATTGAAGGCACGAACTCGCAGTTTTCATTCATCACACGAATCCGCAGTTACCTTAAGGAACCGAATTCGCAGTTTGCAAGCATGAACGAATTCGCAGTTTACAAGCAACCGAATTCGCAGCTAGTATACCACTATTCTTGTCAAACCGAGTCAACTTAGTATTTACCGAGTTGACCCGATCAACTCATTGAGTCTTGGTCAAAAGAAATAGAAGAGATAAAGAAAGACAGACTCTTTGATTAACCACAAACTATAACAAAAACAATCACATTCAACAACATCAACAATCTCAAACTTCATTACATCAACAACAAATCTATCGTCACAGCCAACCACAATACCAACATCAAACTAAATCCTATCCCATCCTTCATTATCTCCAACTCGAACCTCATTTGACTCGAAACAATACTCAAATGATCTTAGTCTCTTTCTATTAGTGTTAGAAAATGAAGTGTCACGACCTTATATTTTAATCAAACACTCGAAAGGAAAACCATCATAGATCTATAAAAGCCTAAGCTTTTTCTTTAATGTTCGAAAATAAAGATTGTGTCATAACAAATTGTTACACACAATCTTTGTTTCGATTAACGAAAAACACCATTACAATCGTTGACCCTACCTTAGACCCTTCAAAGGATCTTGAAGACCACTCTTGCTCATGCTTTAAGATTCTGAAGGGTATTGGATTAATTAGCAGAGGTGATTGATTGTTTAAGATTTGTGTTATCAAAAGGGTTTGACTCCGTTTTATTATGGGATGGGTGGTTGCGTCTGATTTTTGAGAATATTGGAAAAATGGTGGCGATTGAATTTAGGTTTAGGGTTCATAACTATGAGAGTGTTTAGGGATTTGATGCCCTAATAATGTGGGATGCGTGTGTTTATATCTGAAAAGATGGGCCCTAATATATGGATTGTATTGTAGACCGGTTTTAATGAAACAAATGGGCCGTAAATTGTGTATGATGAGATGGGCCAAAGTCTTTTTTTTATGGTTGGTTACTAGGCTGGTGGAAATATTGTAGCTGGATATTAACAAATGTGTTGGGCCAGTTATGGTAATTAGCACCATGGGCCTGAATTATTTGACTTCGGGTGAAAGTTCTAATAACCGTATGCTGGGCTCGTGGTATTGATGCGATTTAATGGGCCGAGTTGTATTTAAGTTAATTGGGCTGTTAAGTGTGGCCGTGTTATCGGATTAAGCCGGGTACTAAAACGCTTTCATGACAAGTTTGACTAGACAATGTTGATCTGTTAACGACATTCAAAATAACACTTGTCCTAGTTTAACGACGTTCTTAAACAACAACACAACAAACACGATACATAACACTAAAAACGATCCGAATAAGATTCACTAATACGACAAACGGCTAAAGATTCGGACTACGAAGACAAGTGATCACGGAGTTGATTTGGTATCCCTTATTTGAGCTTGAAGTTGGGTTTCACGAAGGCGTCTACTTATTTCATCATCGAGACTTCCTTCTATTTTCTACCCCTTTTCTTTAAACCCAATCTATCGATTGATGACTTGCTTGAACGTATACAACTTATGATTGAGACTTGAATTATCTAGTTACCAGCAATTAGGGATGGTTGGTTGCAGACCTGGTTAACTATCACTTAAAGGAGTTACATTGTAGTACTCAGTGTCACACGCAGAAGACGATGTGAATAATTTCAAGAGGTGTGGTACTTCTTATACTTTTCTGGTTGGGTATAGAGTACTTATAGGTTTACTCTTGCACCGTTTTTCAATCAACAATAGTGCAAGATTAAGTAACAAATTTGGGGGATTTTACTTCATTTTCAAGTTTGGTATATCGGGTTTACTTCACCAAGTGATCACAACAATAGCCGACAGAATACGAGGTTGGTAAGTTAGCCAGAGAGTTTAAAGGTTGAGATGTAATCAGCAATTCTCACGGGATATTATTGTGCTATTCCAAGACAATGGTACTTCACAGTCTAAGCAAAATCCTTCAAAGTTCTTCAATGTCTTTCATAACTTTTCAAGATTGTTGCCTATGACAAGAACTTCTTGTGAACATGGTCGTACACGTCAATGATGCTTCCGAGAGTTCGAAACCATCATGGAGGAAAAACGTGTACATCCGAGACTTAGTTGAATTTGATGTTACTCTGCAACTTCCAGGGGGAAGTAGTGTATACTACTTTACTAAGTATGGTTTGTGAAGTATTTTGCATACGTGAGAAGAATTGTTGTTGATTCCTTGCATGTACCCCCGAACGAATATTCACCAAGACCTAATGACAAGTAGCAGTAGTATTTGATGTGGTTTTCTACTTTTACAAAATTCCGCTGTGCACGTAAATGTTAAATAGAAGTTTTTTCTAGCTACATCAAGGTTTTAGAATCTGCTCAAGATAGGGATGTTGGTTTGGGGGAAGCTGATTCAGAAACTTCGCCAAAAAAGAGTCTATGAAGAAAGCTTTTCAAGACATGCTGCATGAATTGAGGGGAAGTTAATCCAACTCATGCATACTACAATGGTTCCTGTACAATTAAAGACACTGAAGATCCAAGCTGGAGTACAAGTATCAAGACTAGAAGTCAAAGACGTCATCTTCAGCATTGGAAGCGCCTTGGATGTTATTTTATCATGTTGCATTTATACTTTATAGAAATATTGTAAGTAATTATGTATGTCCATATATTAGGGGAATATTGTTAGCCTTAAAATATGGTGACATATCCGGAATTACATTAGTTTATAAATAGTCAAATACGCAGGGACTAGATTAGACATTATAGTATAGTTTAGTTGTGTTTGGACTATAAATACCTCCTTCATACTTCCATGGAGGGGTGAGGATTCATAATTATCTCATTTGGTGTGTGTTCTTTCTCTCTCTAGAAAACACACATCTTTTCCTTTCTCTCTCTACAACTAATAATATGGCTACTTATTTGTTTAATCCTCCTCGACCTCCGGATCTTGTCATTTGTTAGTGATATCCTGTTTAACAGTTCCTATTATACCCTTAACAATCTCATAAAATCGTTCTAAAATCATTCAATTTTCAATTTCATTTGCTTTATATTTTAATCCAAAAATTTTATAGAACAAAAATCATGTGTTGATCATCATATGAGTGTGTTGCTTTGATGTTATGTGTGTCTTTTCTAATCATGTTCCATGTGTCGTTTAGAGGGAGGAGTATGGTGGCACAATATATCTTTTTATTTGGGCTCCACAGACAGTCATATTAGCATCTCATTTCCACTCAAAAAATACCCCTTCACTCATAACACACCCCTATCTCCTCATTTAGGCCCCGCCACTGACACACAAACATATACGGAGTACATTTATAAATAAGAAAAAAAGATAAAAGATAAAAAAATTGTCTTTATTTGAGCCACCACCATAGCGAGATATCAAAAAATTGAAGATGGCTAGACATGTTGGTGTGGTGGCTAGCAAGTGAAGAGGAGATAGAGTGTGCCACATAAGCAATGGCGAGATACCCATGTCACCACACTCCTCCCTCTTATGTATATATGTATTTTGTTATTGGTAGATCGTTGTTTAGTTTTGATTTTTGATGAGTTTAATTTTCTTTGTTGTATTTCATGGAAGTATATGTCAAGTGGAGTGATGGGGGTATGATTTTAAGGTGTATCCATTTGTTCTGGTGCTCCATTTGTTTTCTCCCTCTATAATACACCTATAATGATGTTTCTTGTATTCTTGCTATGTTTCATAAATCTGAACGATATTTGCTTTACAAGATAATATGAATATGTAAACATAGAGGGTATAATAGGGATTTTAGGATGTATATTTACTCTCAGTTGATTTTTATAACAAATTGGGTAAATATGACAAATATTGTGTTTAAATTGGATATATATGGCATTATAACATTTGGGTGGTTAAATATGACATTTACATGTTTGAATTAGGTATATATGGAATCAACCCCTAATAAAAATACTCTTTAATAGCTACATTTTATGTTAAAATGAATGAATGATACTTGTTGTCCTGACGTGTAGAATAAGTGGGAGTTTCTTTCTCGGACGAATAGAGAAACATAGTAGACAAATGAATGAATTTTAGGGGGTGTTTGGGATTGCTTATTAAAAATAGATTATTCGTTTTAAAAACGGATAATCAGATAATCAGCTGTTACAAAACGTGATTTTGAAATAGAGTGTTTGGATTTGATTATGATGTTTGATAACGCAATAATCAGATAATCAGTTTTTTTAGTGTTTGGCAAATCAGATTATTTCATAACTTACTAGTAAAATGACGAAAATAGACATTTGCATTATTGAATTATTTTAATAGACATATAAGATAATGATATGGATTGTTTTTAAAATAAATTATACATTTTAATTTTAAATAACCATATAAATTATATATACATAAAATAACAAGTTAACAGACATGACAATTGACAACCAAAGTTATTAACACACAAAAAATGAATTATACTTGTAACGTTCTCCGCATATGGCTTCAACGATTATCTTTAATAGCCATTTTATTCATCCAAAATAATCCTTTTATATACTATAACTATTATCCATACAGGAAGGGGGGGGAAATATGACTCAGTAGTAGCCACAAGGAAATAAAGAAAAGGAATATACCAAGGGTAACTTTGTAATATTGCCATAAAAATATAATAGCGTTTGTCAACAGCAGGTAGGGGTGGCAATTTCTGACCCGACACGAAACCCGACCTGAAACCGACACAAAAATTAACAGGTTCGGGTTGAGTCTAATAGATTTCGGGTCGGGTTTGGGTCGACTCATCTGACTCGTTTATTAAACAGGTCAGGTTCGGGTTGGGAATATATTAAACGGGTCGACTCGCTAACCCGTTTAAGATTTTTTTTTCTTAAATTAAAAATTATTTATATATTATTATATGTGTTAAATGGGTTAAACAAGTCGACCCGCAAACCTGTTTAACATGTTTAACCCCTATAATGTGCCAACTTTTGTATATAAAATGGATTAAATGGGTTAACTCGAAATCTGTTTAACCTATTCAACCCGTGTAACCTATTTAACCCGCAAATCCAAAGATATATACGGGTTAAATGGGTCAGGTTCGGGTTATGTGTAAACAGGTTAGGGTTGACATAGCTGACCCGAATATTTAAATGGGTTGGGTTCGGGTTGGAGTTTTCTGACCCACCAACCTGTCAACCCGAACCTGTCAACCCGAACCCTACCTGAATTGCCACCCCTAACAGCAGGTGTGTCCCTACTGCCACAAAACGACGTTTTGAAGCATCTCAAACGCAAAAAAGCAATTATCAAATCATCTTTGCCAAACACTATAAATGAATTATTTGTGGTTTTGGGCTGAAATAATCAAATAATCTAAACCAAAACGCAATAACAAACACCCTCTTAATTGTGTTGTGCAATATTATTATTAGATGATTAGATCTAATTAATTTGAGTTTATTGGGCTTTTTATATATTTACAATTATATCTTAGGCTAGATAAAAGGTGCACCATAAAAATTATTACACTAACTAAACCATAAAGAGTGAAAGTAGCGAAATTTTTTCTAGAGGTTGTACATATCAAGAAACGACGATTTTCAAAATAAATTGTATTTCGTGACCGAATATAAAGTATAGCCCGTGCCACACCTGACACCAATATGATATTCACTCTTTTTAATAAAATCAGAATTACACAAATGTACATTTTTCGTCTATGCCCAGGATTATGAAATGTGGTAATGGTTAACCCTTGCTAGTTTACAATGGTAGAATATTTGTGTTTACTCCTCCGTTTTCAAAAGGTTGGTATCATAAAATTTTTATAGAACTACGACGCGCGACAATAATTTACCCTCTAGAAGGTGGAGGTTAAGAAATACTAACAATAATTAACCACTAAAATTATGAGATTTTTATAGTATCAAAGTATTGTTCCTTCAAAGATCGCTTGTCGCGATTTGGGGACCACGTTAATTGATCGGCGAGAAAGATGTGATCTACTTTCAGAAATCAGGATCATGTGATTGATCGCAATATCTAAAACTTGTTGGATATTTTACTAGGCGCTTTAAACGAACTGAACATTGAGTGATCATTTCATTAACTATTCAGTAAAAAGTTCGTTTATATACGTTTATTTATTAAATGAATGAACATGAATAACATTTTACGTTTGTTTAGTTAAATGAACGAACATGAATAAAAGTCTTGTCCGTTCATTTTTATTCGTGAACGTCCAATATTCGTTCGTTTATGATCATATATCTGATTATGTTCATTTATCGTATCTTTTTATAAAATATTTTTCAAATTTATTTACTTAAACAAAACAACACTTATAAAACACAATATTGTGTATATTTTTATAAATTATATGTTTTACTTTTCTACGTTTATTTATGTTCGTTTAATGTCTTAATGAACGAACATAAACAGACATGAACAAACTTATTTCTTAACAAACGAAAACGAACAAGAAAATTCGTTCATTTAAGTGATCGTGTCCGTTTATTTGTCCGGCTAAAATTAAACGAACGAACACGAACAAGGCTCCGTCCGTATTTGTCCGGCTCATTTACGACCCTAATTTCTAGCATATCTAGTACATTGTTAAATTCAACCATATCTATTTCCTCTTTCTCTTCCATATTCCAATTAGCATCTCAACTTTTCTTAAGTTTTTTTACCAACTTATTGTGTTTAAAAAACTTTTCTACCATTGTATAGTTTACTAAAAAATCAGAGGGGTCTCGGAGGGGTGTGCAATAGGTGTCGTTGCATATGGCCTCCACTTAAATGGGGCCACATTTTTATTAGTTTTTCATATAATTAAGTATAATAGTAAACATATACCAGCCATATAATCCAAGTTTATATGCAAGTTCTTTCTAGTTTACAAGTGTAATAGGACCTCTTTATTGTTATTGCCTAGGGCCACCGAAAACCACGAGACGGCTCTGTAAAAAATATTAACTATTCTATTGTCTTAATTTCCAAATTTATAATATAACCATTTATTAATTCAACTAAAAACAAATAACAAGCTTAAGAAAAAGAAAACATGTGTTACGTAGCTTTACTCCCTTCATTGATAAAGTGAATTTCCATTTTAAAAAAGTCTCCACTAAATGTACAATTTTAGTATGTGTTAATTTACGTAGATAATTATTATGTTAGTCGATATCTTAGTATTAGTTTAGTATATTGGGCTCAAATCCGCTTCTAGAATGTTCAATGTATTACTATATTATGTACCGAATGTTTTATGAGAAGATATACGAAAATCACATTTGACATGATATCAGAGCCTCCCAAAATTTCTTTTTCTGTCGTTCCATGATTGGTTACGTTTCTAGAATTTGTGTTTGCAAAATGCTTTTGTCCACATGAAGTGCTTACGGAACTTTACGGTGCTTGTTATTTACTATTGATTTGTATCATTGTATATTGACTAGTTTTTAATTGATGGTTATTATATTACAACATATTCACCATTTTAAATTTGTGTTCATGAAATACATTCATGACTTGATATCTTGATTCACGTATGGATTTTTGGATGTGGTTTTTCGTAATGTAGTAATGGGGTGTCTTTTTAAGCTTATTCATGACATATCACAACTCACAAGATATAAATTTATACGCTTTAGATTATGGACTTTATAAGGTTCTAAATCCAAAAATAAAGCTTAGCTAATTTTCAATAATCTCATAAATTTATAGAATAAGTTTCAACACACATCTCCAAATATATTAAATAAAAGCAACACAATGATAAATATTTTTAAACAAACAACACAACGGTAAATAAATTCTTCAAAGACAATTAGTTTATAAAAAAACCCAACTTTCCTTTATAGATCCTCACCTTCTAGCATTTTGACCAAATCTATGTCGGGCTAATTGACTAACATCTCGCCACATTTGTACGCGTGTGCCACCGCTATGGCTCTATTAGCCGTTGAATCTCATCTTGTATGTAGTTACCTCCCAAGTTAGTGTCAACTAGTTCTTCCGAGTTATCTCCCGCGAAAAGCCTTTCGCATGTTATACAAATATTAAAAACTCATTATTAGGGCTGTCAATAACAAAACTAAAAATCATATTGCTAATGAAAATACTAATACTAAAAAGGTATATAGGTCCGATAACGGGTTTCTAAAAGCATATGTATTCGGGTATCCGAAAATTTGACTACGATATACAACTTGTCACTTTCCGACCCCAAATATAAATTTTCCAAAAATTTACATTTTCGGAAATCGTATCTTCAAATATCCGTATATATAGAACTAGTTTCGTAACCCGCCCGACGGGCGGGTTTGTTTCGGGTTTATTTTAAAAGTTTTACCGTATAAATGTTGGATTTTTAACACAACGTGATGGTTTTTAACTTTAAAATGATTTGAGAGTATTTGTTGTTCTGTTGAAACCTTATGAGTTTCATTGTCATAAATCTTGATATTATCATATATTAAATTTCGTGCTAGATCATTTCAACACTGTAAATCCTTGACCAAAATTTAGGTGTTACAGATCCTTAACTGAAAAGATAATAGAGTGATAGTTACTTCTTCACAAAATAATTAAGCTCCTTGCCCAGTATGCAAAAGATAC
>BQNB010007208.1:0-48187 GCA_026074375.1 Tanacetum coccineum | reverse complement strand
AAAGGATTACCGAAATTGAGCAGAACCGAAAATCAAAGAACCCTAATTAGGGTTTTGGTTATTCGGCTGATTTAATGGAGAGGGAGGAGAGGGATCTGATTTTGGAGTGTTTGAGGCTTGTTCTTCCCTCTAAACCCTCTCATGATAAGGAAAAAAAACCTCCATCTTTAAGCCTCATTATGACTCATAACTCCTCATCATCAAGTCTCATTATCACTTATAACTCCTCATCATTAAGTCTCATTATCACACTTAATTCCTCATCATTAAGCGGTTACAATCCATAGAACATCAATAGGTCCTAGTCAAGTTTTTATTCTTTTTTGGTTTACATTAGAAACGTTCGTGAAGTTAAAACGCACTCTAAGTGTTTAACGTGTGTGCCCCCAATAGGCTCACACATTTCTAGTTGTATTAGAGCTAGTCCAACTCACATAATTCAACAAAACACTCCTTCGTGTATGTATATTCTAATTGGCAATAAAACTAATATTACATAATAATTAGTAGAGACTGACTTGGCTCCCAAATGAAGATAATTATTCAAATCTGATTGATGGAACACCTCTTGGTATCATTTTAAAAGTTGAGTTAACAACATGTGACGAAAAATGCAGTGTAGGCGCACAAATGATGCTCTAATTAGAAACTTTTTCATGTAGGTTTTAAAATAGATTACTTTCCTACATTTTATGTGTATCCAAATGGCCAAATTGTTGAACTTCAGTTGGTAACGATGATGTATGTTCCATCCAGTACTATCTTTCGGTACTATATTTGTGAGGCGGGTCCTCTCGTACTCATGAGGTAACATGTTTCATCTTATACATCCATGTATTGCAATTCATTTCAAGTGTATAATTTATGAAAATATATGAGCATGGGTCATAATTATGAAAAATGAAAAAAAGGTGGATAACAAATATCTATGTATGCAATTGAGATTTGTATACCTCAAGAAGGTGATGTTAGAATAATCCCTTTACTAATGTGGCCTTTATCATTTTGACCCTTAACTATGCCTTAATGACATAATCTACCTTAACTAACAATGACAGTTATATGATGGAAGTAACTGCCATAAAAAATAAATATCTCTGAGTGTGGTCATAATCGTGTCACATAACTTTTCTCTCAATCAAACACCATAATTATTATTGAGTAATCCCTCCATCTGATTGGTGACATCACTACAAGAATTGACAAACCCTAATGTCATCACTACATCCAATCTTAATCCATCATCAAGTAAGTTCTTATTTAATGTTATTGTTTAATTACATGAGATTAATCCTGGACATGTATAATTAATCTAACATGTGGCATCAAGAGCGGTTTAAATCTCATGTGAATAATTAAATACGTTGATCATGATACTTCGATATATGATCTCCGCTTGCGTTTATTATATGCGGATAAAATTGATTCCCCATTATGTTAATATTCAATTACGGCAGAAAAGAAGTAATCTCTCTTTTTCGATTATTATGTTTATCTAAAATTCTATCAACCGCATAATAATAGTTGTATTAATTAATAACTTATCCATTAGCATTCATATTATGTTAATGGATTTGTTTACAAAATTTTATCTAAAATTACTTCACCCGCATAATAGTCTGATGTTATTTGCAAACGGAATCTTATATTGTTTCACTATTGCATGTTCAGTAATAATTTGTTCATAATCAGTAGCGATTGACGAATTATCTCAAATTCATAACTTGTTGAATTTGTTAATGTTAAATTGTACCTTTTGTGTTAATGTAAATAACCAGTCCAACGAATGGTTGTTTATTTTAACATAAAAGTTTATTCATGCCATATTATGAAATTGTTCATGTTTTCACTCAATGAACCTAACGGCGATTTGTATGATAACTTGAACAATGAAATATATATTAGCATAACTAACATATATGTTGCATTTCTGCTCAACGGTGATATATGATATGTATGTATGCTTAGTCTAATTAAATATGTCTAATGATTTAATTGTCAACTAAGCCAACGCAAGGTTGATAATTAGGCACAACATCTTGTATACCTATTAGTTTGGTGTTTCATGATAGGTTTATCCTTATAACTGATATGCTTCCCTTTACATATATATCCCATTAATTCATTTAGTTTTATCTGAGCATACATTTAATTTTTCAATCTATGTTAGCATCTATCTTAACTTCCAAAACGGGTTACACGTCCGGAATTGAACCCTTAACTGGTACTAACTTCTCAACATGGAGAGATCAAGTAAAACTTACTCTCGGAGTAATGGATCTCGATCATGCGCTTCGCATCGATCCTCCCGCTGCACTTACTGTTGAAAGCACAACAGATCATAAATGTGCTTATGAACAGTGGGAGCGATCTAACAGTATGTAGCTCATGATCATTAAAAACTCCATATATGTTGCCATTCGAGGAGCCATTTCTGACTCTGAGAATTTAAAGGAGTACTTAAGCTCCGTAGAGGAACAATTTAAAGGGACTTCAAAAGCCCATGCAAGTACTTTGATCCTCAAAATGTTGACTACCAAATATGACGGGGTTAGTGGCATACGTAAGCACATTATGATGATGAGCGATATGGCAAACAAATTGAAAGGCATAGACATGAAAATTAGTGAAGGTTTCTTAGTTCATTTCATTATGACATCTCTTCTTGTGCAATTTGGTCCTTTCAAGATCAATTACAATATGCAAAAGGAGAAATAGAAACTAAGCGAACTGATTGCAATGTGTGTGCAAGAGGAAGAACGCCTCAAAGTTGAAAAGCCCGATATCGTTCATGTTGCTACCACTAACTCTAATAAGAGAAATGACTCAAGGAAGGGCAAAGGTTCAAGTGGAGATAATTCTACTCCAAATAAAGTCCAGAAAACGGATACAAGTACTAGCTCATTCCAAGGCGGTCCAAAATGCAAGTTTTGCCATAATAAAGGGCATACTCAAAAGGATTGTCCGAATTTAAGGAATGGTCAGCAAAGAAAGGTATATTTGAATTTTTTTATGATCAATGAATCTTTCAATATTAATGTCCCTATTAATTCATAGTGGATTGACTCTGGATCCATAGTATACATTACTAATTCTCTACAGGGATTTCGTACAATCCGGAGATTAGAAAGAAACCAACGAATAATTAAAGTCGAGAATGGAGTTGATTTGAACGTATAAGCTGTTGGGACCCTTTCATTAATATTAGAGGGTGTCTTCTGTTTAAATCTTCATGGAACTCTTTATGTACCGAGCATGACTCAAAACCTAACATCTGTATCTAAACTAATTATTGATGGCTTTATATTTACGTTTGGATACAATAAAGTATATATTAGTTTAAATTCCCTTGTTGTTGGTAATGGTTGTCTTGAGGGAACCTCTTTAAGTTATGTTTAGATAATCATTTTTTGAATCTTTATTATCATTTAACGTTAATGATAATGTGAATCAAAATAACAGGAAACAAGATCCAGAAAAACTCATCAAGATTATGGCACCAACATTTAGGCCATATTTCACGAGACGGAATGACTAGACTTGTAAAAGATGAAGTTCTACCTAATCTTGATTTTTCTGATTTTGAAAAATGTGTAGAATGCATAAAGGGAAAAATGACCAAAGGAAATAAGAAATGTGCCACACGAAGTACCGGATTATTAGAACTAATCCATACTGACATATGTTGGCCTTTTCCTTCGGGCATTGGTGGTCATAAATTATTCATTACCTTCATTGATGATTACTCACGTTACATGTACTTGTTCCTAATTAATGAAAAATCCGAATCACTTGAAATGTTTAAAACTTTTAAAGCGGAAGTTGAAAATCAACTTGATCGTAAAATTAAAGTGGTGAGATCGGATAGGGGAGGTGAATATTATTGTAGACATACGGATGTTGGTCAAACTCCCGGATCTTTCTTTGACTTTTGTAAAGATCATGAGATTATTAACCAATATACCATGCCGGGTACCCCTCAGTAAAATGGTGTAGCTGAGAGGAGAAATTGCACCCTTATGGACATGGTTCGTAGTATGTTAGCAAATTCAAACCTTCCTGAATTTCTTTAGACTGAGGCATTAAAAACGGTTGTCCACATCCTTAACAGAGTTCCCTCAAAATCTGTTCCAAAAACACCATATGAAATTTGGACAGGAAGGAAACCCAACTTACGATTTTTGCGGGTTTGGGGATGTTCAGCCAAAGCTAAGTTATACAATCCTCAATCACAAAAAGTAGACTTAAAAACCATTAGTTGCTTTTTCATCGGGTGCCCAGAACAATCAAATGGTTACTGATTTTATTGTCTGTCTCAGTACTAGAATTATCGAGACACGCCTTGCAAAGTTTCTTGAAAATGCTAACAACAGTGGGAGCGGTTCATTTAGAAGAATTGAACTACAAGTGGCTCAGGATGAGACACATATAATTCATGTGACCATCCCAATTAGCATACCACTTGACACCTCGAATGATCACTTAATTGCTCAAGATCATCCAAATAATGTCGAGGAAAATGAACCTAACCTTGTAATTAATATTGAACCACAAGAAACTCAACAGCCGTTGCGCAGGTCGCAACGAAATAGGCAGCCCACAAACTTTGACGATTACTATACCTATTTGAATGAGGCCGATTTTGACTTAGGGAAATTCAATGACCCTGAATACTTTGAGGATGCCATTACTTATGACCAATCAGCTTATTGGAGGGAAGCAATGGAAGATGAGCTGAATTCAATGAGCAAAAAAAACAACTTTTGAGAACTTGTTGAATTACCAAAGGGTACAAAACCCGTTGGAGATAAGTGGGTCTATAAGACCAAACTTGACCCAAATGGTAATGTTGAACGATACAAAACTCGTTTGGTTGCGAAAGGGTATACTCAAAAGGAGGGAGTTGATTATAAAGAAACCTTTTCTCCTGTATCGAGAAAAGATTCCTAAGGATCGTAATGGCCCTTGTAGCTCATTTTGACTTAGAGTTACATCAAATAGACGTCAAAACGGCATTTCTTAATGGAGATTTACATGAAGATGTGTACATGGCCCAACCACGAGGTTTTAAATCTAAAGGCCAAGAACATCTAGTTTGTAAACTCAAGAAATCTATTTATGGGCTTAAGCAAGCATCTCGTCAATGGTATTTAAAATTCGATAAAGTGATGAAGAAACACAACTTCATTAAGAATCAGGTAGATCAGTACGTATACTAAAGTGGGAGGGGCGCAACTTTCATTTATACTTGTGTTTTTCGTGGATGTATCTTTTAGCAAATAATAATATTGACTTGTTGCATGAGTCAAAATGTTTCTTATCTAGAAACTTTGACATGAAAGATCTTGGTGAGGCTTCGTATGTTATTGGAATTGAAATTCACCGAGATCGAGCCAATGGGATATTAGGATTGTCCTAAAAGGCATATATTGAACGCATACTTAATAGGTTCAATACGCAACATTGCTCTCCCACAGTCGCTCCCGTAATTAAGGGTGATGTTTTCGGGTCTTAACAATGTCTGAAAACTGAGGTTGAATATGAGGAAATGAAGCGAAATCCTTATGTTTCCATAGTAGGAAGCTTAACATATGCTCAAGTTTGCACTCGACCCGGTATCGCTTTTATATGCGGCATGTTAGGCACGTTTCAATCTAATCCTGGCCTACTTCACTAGAAAGCTGCTAAGAAAGTATTGCGATATTTACAAGGAACCAAGGAGTACAAACTAACTTATACTATATCCGACAACCTTGAAGTTATTATACACTCGGATTCAGACTTTGCAAAATGCAAAGACACTAGTAGATCAACTTCGGGATATATTTTCAAGCTATCAGGTGGGCCTATTTCTTGGAAGAGTCATAAACAAGTGCTAACAACGACATGCCATGCAATGTTGTTGAGAAATTTGATCACTAGACTCAAAATTATTAATTCCATTTCAAGGCCATTGAAGATTTACTGCGATAATAACGCAGTTGTGAGCTTCTTGAACAATAATAGTTCAACTGGAGCTGTTTTATACCTCTATACAAAGTACTTATTCGTACGTGAAAGAGTGAAGAAACAACGTATAAGTATCGAGCACATTAGAACTCATGAAATGCTTGCAGATCCGCTAACTAAAGGTCTACCACCCAAAGTATTTCAAAGCCATGTTGCCAAAATGGGTTTTCGTCAAGACCTTAATAATGTTGTAGTTAGTGCACTATTTCATGATAACGTTTAACTTCAAAACAAGCGCTTTAAGACAATATCCTTCACTATAATGTCTAGTTTGTCTATATTTACTTTTAAATTGTACACACTTATGTTTAATTATAGACAAACGTATTTGTACCACATTATTCCATTATCATTTTGGCTTAATGAAATCATATATTTCAAATTAGTACCAATGTTATAATGGATGGGGATCCCGTGTTAAACGTGACACGTGTGGCTGTATCTTTTTGCTTTGGTGCTATTGTGGAATTATGATAATTTCTTATAAACTTGAAACTGGCCAATATCAATTCTCAAGTTTATGTATACATCTAAATGGTCCTACGACCAAGTGGGATAATGTTAGAATAATCCCCTTACTAATGTGGCCTTTACCATTTAGACCCTTAACTATGCCTTAATGACATAATCTACCCTAACTAACAATGACAGTTATATGATGGAAGTAACTGCCATAACAAATAAATATCTCTAGGTGTGGTCATAATCCTGTATCTTGTCACATAACTTTTCTCTCAATCAAACACCATAATTATTATTGAGAAATCCCTCCATCAGATTGGTAACATCACTACAAGAATTGACAAAGCCTAATGTCATCACTTCATCCAATCTTAATCCATCATCAAGTAAGTTCTTCTTTAATGTTATTGTTTAATTACATGAGATTGATCCTGGACAAGTATAATTAATCTAGCACGTGAACGTTAACGCACAAATTCTTCTAGTTTATCCCAAACATCATGTGCAGTTGTTGTTGTTGATTATTTTATCCCAAGAAACATGTAATCATAATATGAACGATCAATAACATAAAGCATAATATTAAAACTTACTTGATACGAGAGATGAGACCATCATGAACGAAGAACACGGGTAGGATGGAGATCTTCTACTTAATCATCTCTTCTTTGTGATGGATTGTTATGTTTGTGTGTTTTTGTGTGTTTCTTATGAGGTGGATAATCCTCTATTTATAAAAGAGGTCAAGCAAGGATCAACTTCTAATTTAGTTATGATTATGTAATCATTACCATAATTCATTACCTAGATATTATCTCTTAAGGAAATTGGATCTCCCATCAAGATACAATATCCTACGGAGTTTCATTATGGTAACTAAATATTATTTAATTACTCTTAATACTACCCATATAAATCAACAATATATAATGTACAAATATATTAATGCATTATATAGGTTATGACACAATTATAGAGAAATATCCAATATCGAAATATGTTATTTTTTAACATTCTCCCACTTGTCCGTATACCTATTTATGCTTTGTACTAGTTAATATTGGCCAAGTTGATGATTTAATAAGTTCATCACGGTCAAGTAAAATTGCTAATACAAAACAGCATAATCACGTGCATCACAGTTAATGCAGGACCCCTACCGATTATACATTTAGCTTTTCTAAATGAATAATGATTATCATAAGCCATAATGAATATGAATGGAAAAAGAAACATGATGGTAATAAAATAAAACCATTCACATGATCCACCATATTTATGGATCTTATTCAAAAAGCTCGTCTAAAATGGGACGTTGAAGGAGATGAAAACTCCAAAATTTTTCATGGTATTATCAACTCCAAACGTAAATATCAGATGATCAATGGGATTTTGCATGAGGGAGAGTGGATTACTGACCCAAAAGATATCAAAACGGCATTCCTTAATTTTTTTTAAAGCTAAATTCTCATGTCATGACTCGCAGGTGATTTTTCCTCCTATTGTGGTTGGTAAACGTTAAAATTGCATTCTGATACGTAGAATATAGGACTCGATGTGTCGTTGAGGAAATAAAAAGAATGCTGTTTTGGATTTGGTAGTTCAAAAAGCTCCATGTCCAGAATGTTTCTCATTTTGTTTGGTCCAAAAAATATTGGTATCTTATTAGCCAATGATATATTAGAATTTGTCAATGGCTTTTTTCGGTTTTGGTAAGTATCCATCCTAGCTTGAATACATCATTTTTTACTAATTCCAAAGGTCCCCAACCCTTGTATATTAAAGATTTTAGCCAAATTTCTCTATTGGAGTTCACAACAAAAGATCATTGTGAGCAAAAATCTTAGCAAGCCGTTATTTCCAAAGTCATCGATTGATTATTATCCTGAGCAATCTCTTTTATTTCGTGTCCGCCAAATTCTTGATGGTCCTCTTATCCTTATGAGGTCATTGATTGGTATAAGAAACGGAAGAAAAAGATAATGTTATTTAAAGTTGATTTTGAAAAGGCTTTTGATTCGGTAAGTTGGCGCTTTTTAGATTATATCATGGATAAGTTAGGGTTTAGTTCTTAGTGGCGTAGTTGGATCAAGGCGGGTCTTATTTCTTCTCGAGCTTCCATCCTTGTTAATGGGAGTCCTACCTCAGAATTTTCTTTGAAGAGAGGTTTAAGGCAAGGAGACCCTTTGTCTCCTTTCCTTTTTATTATTGTCATGGAAGGTCTTAATATCATGCTTAAAGATGGTTTAGCTGCTAACTTGTTTCATGGCATTAAGATTGGCTCCTCTAGTCTTCATCTTTCGCATTTATTCTATGCGGATGATGTTATTATTTTTTCTGAGTGGAATCAAAGTGACATGGACAATATCATTCGCATCCTTGATGTGTTTTTCCTTGCTTCTAGGCTTAAAATTAACATCAACAAGTCCAACCTTTATGGTGTGGGGGTTTCTTCGGCTGAGGTTGCCAATATGGCAGAAGGTACGGGTTGCTCCTCTAGCTCTCTTCCTTTTTCTTACCTTGGCTTGCCTATTGGGTCGAATATGGGGCGTATTACGAATTGGACCACCTTAATTGATCGTTTTAAAGCTAGATTGTCGGGATGGAAAGCTAATATGCTATCCTCAGGTGGTAGGCTTACCCTCATCAAATCAGTTTTAGGAAGTCTCAGTATATATTACTTTTCCATTTTTAAAGCTCCGGAAGCCGTTATTAAACAGCTAGAAAGTCTTCGAGCTTCATTCTTTTGGGGTGCTTCTGGTGACAAAAAGAATCTTGCTTAGATTAAATGGTTTAATATTCTTGCTTCGCTTGATAAAGGAGGTCTCGGCATGGGTAGTCTTAAGGCCTTTAACATGTCGTTACTCCTTAAATGGAGATGGTGTCTCTTAAAATATTCGTCGGCCCTTTGGGTGAAAGTTATAAAATCTATTCATGGTGATAAAGGAGGTTTTGAGCTTATAGGCTGCCAATCTAGTGGCTTATGGGCTCGTATTGTAGGTTATATTTTCTAGCTTCATTCAAGTGGTATGGTTCCCAGGCATTCCATTCGATTCAGTATTGGTGATGGCTCTTTAATCCATTTTTGGAAATATTCTTGGCTTGGAGATGTGCCTCTTTGTTCTCATTTCAACCGTATTTTTCATCTTGATAGGGATAAGAATTGCCTTGTCAAGGATCGATTTGCTACTGGAGCTTGGTCATGGAATTGGTTTAGGCCGATTAATGGAGGTAGAGCGTTAGCCGATCTCAACTCCCTTCTTATAGAGCTCGGCTCCGTCACTTTATCAAATAAGGTTGATTTGGTTTCTTCTTCCCTATCCTCGGATGGAAGCTATTCAGTAAGTGATGTTCGAAAACATATAGATGACTGCTTTTTGCTTAATCCTCTCCCATGCACAAGGTGGTGCAAGGTTATTCCTCAAAAAGTTAACATCTTTATGTGGCGTTTGTTCTTAGACAGTTTGCCTCATCGCCTTAATCTATCATTACGGGGTTTGGATATCAATTCTATTATGCGTCTGATGTGTAACAATCATGTGGAATCTAATGCTCATGTGTTTTTCTCCTGTGATATTGCTCGTGACGTTTGGTCTTTGGTTTTAGGATGGTGCGACTCTAAATTCCCTTTGCTCAGCTTCTGTGATGATTGGGACGTTTGGTATCCTTCTTGGAATGCTTCGAAAGATTTAAAGACTCAATCCAGTGTTATTTTTTCTTCTTCTTGCTGGGTGTTATGGCGTTTTAGGAACAATGTCACTTTTCATTCTCAAGTCATGAGGAAATGTGACATCTTTGATAAGATTCGTCTTTTTTCTTTTTTATGGTTAAAGTCTAGAGGTAAAATGTCTATTAGCTGGACTGATTGGCTTAAATTGCCTTTGTATTTCTAGCTCCTTGCTAGTTTTGTTGTATAAAAATTTCGCCGTTAAAAAAAACATGATCCACTATAAGTTGTTTGCTCATAAGATCTCGTAATGTGCACAATAATGAGAATAGTAAACTTTTAACATAATGTGAAGAACACAAGTAGGATCTTTTATTGTAAGGTTATCAAATAATCCTATACCGGTAATTATACTCGAATAAGAGCTTGGCTGATAAACCTATCATAAGTAACATAATACATTAAGTCAATGTACAAACATACTTGATGACAATGTTCTTCAACCTTCTCTCAACCTTTAACATACTTGGTGTTGAGATATAAAATACTGACATTTGTGTTATTAAGAAAATTATCAATAACACCTTAAAAATGATATAGTCGAAACATGAAAATGCATCATGAGAAAAATATAATAGTCCTTACAATAAACAAAGTAGAATGTAAGTAACCAAGTAAGTTATGGTTATTCTTCTTTGAAACGATTAACGCAAGTCTTAATTTAAACTTATCTTATGACACCACAAATTTGACTTTAACAATATATACAATTTATGGGGAGTAAAAAATAATTTATCAAGAAGTTCAAACATTAGAAGGTGATTAGAACGGTCATAATGTTTTTTTTACCCATAGTACACCTTATAATGTCTATGATGTTATGACATCTTTTAGATCTTAAGTGATTGAAACAATCTTTCAAATTCATAAAACCTTTAGTTTAGTCATTCATTGTTGTATAATTATTTTACCACATAATACAATGATGACCAATTTGCTCTTACTGATCTTAAGGTATATATGTCAATCAATTTAATAATACATGTAACCATAGAATTTTCATATACGATTTTAAATGGTTGTCTCCTATTTACGTATAATAACAATGTGAATCATATGTTATCAACACTCGTGAGGCACACAGAGTCATTGAATGGTATTGAATGACACTGATAATGACTTTATAATAATTACAACTCAATAGAATTCTTATGTCATTTTTTGAAAGATAGATAACTTGAACAAAGCCACCACAAACCAAGGTCTAGATGCTAACTGGTTAGTTTTAGGATTGTTTTATGCTGAGTTGGAAATTTTTAACTTGTTGCTCGCTCTATTAATTTATATTTTACTTATCTAATTTCTTTCTAAATATCGGCAATACCTAAATTAACATTTACTCACATCTTTTTATACATAACTTTTATATAATAAAACAATATATCAAGAAGAACATAGCTTAATTTACTAAACTTTTTATAAAAATGCTCATTTGTTCACTTTGGTCACTAAACAAACACACTTATGAAACATGACATTTTGAAGTCACTAATTAAACTTATAAAATTATATGTAAATATTACTTAACCTATAAAAACAATTAACATTTATGTTACTTAACTCATCATCATCATCATCATCAATTCATCATCATAAAATATGCATTTAGGTCACTCTAATTTACCATAACACTACTGAAATTATAGACATGTATCTTTCCTATAACTTAGTAATCAAATTGAACAATATGAATTTTTAGTACTTTAGGCGCACTCTTTTTTTTAAAAAGTTTTAAACATATCTATCCTTATAAAAGATTCAGCCCCTAAATTTATCAGGGCTGTATCTTTAAATGCTCAGTATTACCCAGATAGCCATAGTTACAAAACACTGCTATTATAAGCTTAAGCCGGTGGAGAAACCAAAGGATCTGGAGTTACAATATTCATTCTGCAGTTACAACTTTACAACATACTCTACGAATACAAATCAATCATCTCCAAATTCTCTATTCATCAACCTTCTTTCAAATTCTAGAGGCACCCACTTTTTCCACAAATCAAAAAAACCCATAAGCTGCTAAGATCATACGGTTGAGTACATGGGTCGAGTTCTAATTTGTAAGTATTAGATTTAATTGATTTTTTTGTTTTTTTGCGGTTTTAGTTTTAGGTAAAAATTCTATCTTTTAGTTTTTTAAAATCATAATCGAGTTGGATTTTCAAGATTCTTGCAAAAAGATTAATAAAGATTCAAACTTTATTAGGAAAGAGCGTATGATGATCAAGCGTTTCTTCTGCAGACATTAGGAACTGAAGGTATGTTTTTCAATAGTCATTTGTATTTTTGGCCCACCATTTATTTGTTACATTAATTTGTGCAGGATGAATGATGTGATTTATTGTTGCGTATATTAATATGTTTTCAAAATTTTAGGGGTTTTGCTGATTAATGATTATGTTTTAGGTAAACGTTTTTAGAATAGTTGTGAACATATGTTTGACTTCTAACATAAAATGCCCATCTCTTCTAACAATATTGGAAGGAATAATTCATGGAGGCCTGTAAACGTTGTGGTAAGTTGTAGGTGCCACCAATGGTAGTGGCGACATAAAGGTAAGCATGAAATTTATAAAAAGTTGGTAGCTTATTGGCTTATATGGGATGGAAGAGAGGTTAGCTGCATGTATATGGATACTTGCTTTATGAATATGTTACTGCCGATGCAGGATGCTCTATACAGTTGGTAATTCGACATATTGATAAGCGTTTCAGTTGATAACAAATAACTAAAACTGATAACCACTACATTAAAATGGAACTACAATGATCATGTGGAAGCGTCAAACATTTGCACATGGAATTGTTGTAATATATATTAACGTTAGCGGTCATATTCGTGCAGGTGTAGTTTGTTTTAGAAACAGAAGCCCATAATCATTAGGTCTCCATCAACGATCTCAATTCGGTGCCTCATTTGCAGAGTTGTTGTATTCATTGCGTTTTGTATCACTTCTGCTTCCGAAGACTCGAACATTTGCGTTGGGATTTGTTGTTAGCCATGATCGTGAAGAAGTGGAAACAGTGTTGTCGAGCAGCTTTGAGAGGGTTGATAATGAGGTGCTGACAAAGGATACAATACCAGAAATAGTAGGATCAACCCGGGAGTTGTGTACAAAGCTCATAATAGGAAGTCGGCTTCTTTAAAAGATGATTTTATAAAATCAGCAATGGGAGCTATGGACAGAACTCTTTCTTCTTTTAACGAAGAAAGTTCAGGTATACATTTTAGTAAATATATAATCATGTTTTCGGATTTTTCCTTTTATTGATAAATGTGTTATGTATCAATAAAGTAGTGTTTACCACATGTATGTGAACTGCAGAGGGAAAGATAGAGAATGAAGTAGAGGCCGGGTTTAGGAGACGCGGTACAGGGCAGAACATCTCAGCCAAATCTTTCAGCAGTCTTGAATGCTTGGTTTTCACAGATTTAAGAGACTAGGGTACATTGCTTTATGAACGATCCATTATGGAATTTAAGAATACTCTCTTACACATTCCATGGCCGTCTTTATTTGAAAAATTGATTTACATTATTAGTCGATGTTGTTAAGCTACTGACTATTGGCTTTGTTTTGAAATGCAGTGGGAAGGTAGTGCCTTGCCTGAAGCATCACTCCTGTTTTATCGTGCAACTCCTACATATCTGAGGTAACCTATCTTTTTATCCACTAACTTTTACCGTCACTTTAAAACTTCACAGTCATCTCTGTATGTAGGGTATTGAAAATAATACATGCTCTGTTATTGAACGTTATAAACTAAACTGTGATGACATAGTCTGCGTACAATTTAGAGATTTTTATTAAGATGGATGTTTTCTACAAGGAACACCAGATGATGATGAGTAAATAAAATTCTAATCTTGGTCAAAATTGTTGTAGTCTTGATCTGGCTCAACAAAGCCCACATACTGCCCAAAAGAAACAATCACGAAACCATAATACTTTTGCAATCTTAATGGAGACAAAACGAACCACTTGCAGGCTCATAAAACCAAACATCAGTCAATTTCCAAAGAGTAGAGTAGAACTTTTGCTGAACACCAGAATTCCACAAAAACTTGCCATTTACTTGGATCTTAAAACTTGGAAAATTATGTTGTGTATAATAATCTGAAGGGTGTTTGGGATTGCATAGGAAGCAAGGTCTTTCACTATAAAAGTTAACGTTTTTATCTTCATGTTTTTGTTTGTTTTCGTGGGTAACAACTCACAATACTAAAATATGTTGCAGGCGGTCTCTTTGATACGTGAGCATAAAAAAAAGTAACGGGACCACGGAAGATTGCGCAACTAGAAAGCAGAGCAATTGTTGCACCAGCAATCGAGTACGAAACAATCCTTCATTTTATGTTTTGTACATTTTTACCTGATGATTGCCCAAAATCTGTATGAAAATGTTTGATTGGATCACTAAACCGCATATTTAGTTGTCTGTACACGAAGGGGGCTCAATAAACTATAGTGACCAGATTGACAATAGAGAAAAAAGTGCCATTGATGCTACAGCAAGCAGTGGGTATGATGGCTGATCCGAAAGAGGTACGCTTATTTTTACGTATTTGATATGTAAAAATTTGGCTAAGATTCCTGATAGCAAAAACCACCCCTTACAACAGCCATCAAACACGACATGATAGAAACAAACCAAACATGTGTAACCCCGTACCCAAGGTACATAGTGCAGCTGAAGTAGCGTAAGGAGAATTAAAGAAAATTCCAGCAAGGCTACAATAGTACCTCCTCAGGTTTCTAATTTTTTTCCTTTTTCTGTTGTATCTTACAAAAAGGTCAACCTGTTAAATGGAACTTCAAGATATATGAGCATTATGGGTATAAATGATGGCCTTGGAGCCTTGGAGGGTTTGCTGCGGTGATTTACTTGATACAATAATAATATGTTACAATTATACTTTTTGCTTACTGTTGTAAAATACTCTACATATCGTTACAGTTATTGTTCAATATGTAAACTCTTTATTGTGTTTTAAGTTTACGGATAGATAAGACCACTGTAGAACTAACTAATTTAAATATTCAGGTTTCTATAGCCTCAAAATCATCTACTCAGTAATACTACTCATATAAAAATTAGAAATGTGGTGGTTCCTTTTACATATCAGATAAAGGCTGATAACTGAGTAGCTTTAAAAATTAGAAATATGGTGGTTCCTTTTGCATATTAGGATACAACCTGTGTGCAACGCAACACAATCAAAAATTAGACACAACCCGTGTGCATCAACATTTTACAAATCCCTATGCAAGCGACCATTATACGCACTACCTTGGCAATAACACATCACACCAACACAACATCATGCTAAAAGCAAGCTGTTACAACCCGTGTGTAACGCACGGGTCTGCATGCCTCGTATCTTTAAATAGAACAGTAGTTTAATATGATTAGAAATTAATAGCCCTTAAACTAGTTACTTTGTTAGTTTCAACTAATAGACCGTAAATAAAGATATTGAATATTTGCGTCACATTATTAGGGGTTTCTTTAAATGTCTTAGTTCATAGGTAATGTCTGATACTAAATCAGAGTCCATACATTGTACCATGTTCATAAAGGTAAAATCGCATTTATGTTATACTGTTTAATTTAGTTGGTTAAGGCTTACTTAAGTGATTTTACAACTTCATTACCCTCGCATAAGACATTGATTTGGGCAATTAATAAAATGTGCTTATCATAATACACCTTCACCCTCTAATCGACCTAATATTTTATTCTTTACACGAATTAAAAATTCTTATATCACATTACTCACACAAGACTTCTAGGTTTTGTTAATGCGCTTTCTATATCTGATGAACCTGCTGCTGCAGCCACATCAATGACTAAGTAAATGCTAGACAATTCTCTATCGCTTATTTTAAAAAGATCTTTATTCGGGTTAAATGAGTCAACCCTAATCCAAGTTAGCCAAACATATTCAACCCGATACCCGACCTTATATAGTATTTCGGTTACTCGGGTTGACCCAAATAACCTGAATTCAAATTTTGACCCGAGTAACCTGACCCGAATAAGCTTAGTCGGATTTGGGTCGGCTCGGATATTTTAATACCTCTAACCACAATACCATGCATATAATTACAGCCAATCCACTCAAAATCCTATGCTCTTTGTATCGAGACATCAATTGTTTTTTCAAAAATATGTTTTTTTTCTCGTACAACCCCTGATTTTACCTTATAAATAATTTATGGGCGCAACTTTAGTACTTATAAGAAAATTTATGCAACACTTTTAAATATTATGAGTCCGTATCTGGCAGTCACCCTTAAACTTATATTTGATAATCATTATTTATACTACATTATAAAGCATTTGGGAAATTCTATTTTTTTTATGATTTAATTCACCATATTTTTTAAAATTTTGAGCTCTTTAATTTAACATCCATTTTAATATATTTTTATTAATTTTTATTATTTTTTTATTTTTAATGCCCTCGAAACCGCTGCTTTGCGCGAATACCATTTTAGTCATCATAAATTAGCCAAAAATAAATTTAATTAGTACTTACCGTATTCATCACAAGTCAAAACAATACATCGTGGCCTTCTGATTTGCCCAAAATCTGTATTAACAAAAAGAACTAATGTCATAGTTTTGACTCACGAACATGTTATAGTATTAGAATGGGGCCGGTGCCTCCCATATTTCGTAAAAAAAGTTGAGAATTTAGTGTAATTTTTTTTAAATTTTCACATTTTTTCGAAAGTGCCCCCATCTCAAAACTTAAATTGCCCCACTCACATACTAAAACCCAACATTCAACACTTTAAAACCTTATAAATCCTTCATCTTTAAGTAACAATACTCGGTTTATCATTTCGGTCAAAGTTTTTTCTTCCACATTTGGTTGCTATTGTCAAAAAAATGTTTCCCCCCTCCCCAAGTCATTTTCCTGGTTCCGTCACTGCATGTATGCATAGTAAGTTCTTATTTTAGCCCCTCTACGGCAGTGTGCAGATGCCAACTTGTTTGGATTGAGCCGTGACGGAGCCAGAATGAAAACTAAGGTGGTTCCGTTACTTAGTCGGGACATCAAAATAAGCAAGTCAAAAAGTCTAATGGGTCGGGTTATTATATAACTTGTCGGGTAAAATATAACATAAGTAACTAAAGAGAAAAAAATGTGTCGTGTCGTGTACTATAATGTTAAAACATGAAACTTTTACTAATTATTACGATATAACTTAGAAAATGTAAATCAAAGCTTCAATATTCCATTTTTTAGAATTATTAACATCATATTCGTAATTGTCACGTTATAAAAAGTTAATAACGTCTTTGAATATCTATATACAACATATAAAAAAATATAAAACAAGTTCAAAAAATTGAAAAAGTGAAATGAAAACCTAGGATTCGTTTGGTTTGTAGGTGGGTTTATAATTTAAATTTAGATTTAAATTCGAATTAAGATTTGGATTTGCGAAAATTTTCCAGCTGCTACAGTGGCAGATACATCGTGACTTGGATACGCCGTATCGCCATGCTGGGTGAAAAAGTTCAGAATTAAAAGTGCAAAAATTCTGAAATAAGTTTAAAGTACGGAATGGAAAAATATTGTTATGTCCAGGAATCTGATACACCGTATAGCACAAAGGTTGATACTGCGTATCGACCCGTGTGCTAGACAGTAAACAACATAATATTAAATCATCCCATTGTCTCTCGAAAAACACTTTTTGTTTATTTATGAATCCTTAAGTTCGACTCCCTTCCATCTACGTTGTCTCGTTTATGTCAATTCGGGTCATGTCATTTCGGGTTAGGTCAACTCGGGTTCGGATCAATCAAGATATGAGTAAAATTGTCATGAAATTGCAAGTTTGTTTAAAATCATTAAAAAAAACCCTTATTCTGGTCAAATGGGAAGATCCGAATCCGAGTTAGCCAAACATTTTCAACCCGATACCCGACCATATATAGTATTCGGGTTACTCGGATTGACCCGAATAACCCGAATTCAAATTTTAACACCCAAATAAACTTAGTCGGATCTGATTTTTTGACACCTCTAATTAACCACAATACCATGCATATAAATACATGCAATCCACTCAAAATCCTATGCTCATTGTATCCAGGCATCAATTGTTTTTTTTTTAAATGTTGAATTACTAATTTACTATCATAAGCTATATTATTGTCTTCTCTTTTTATGTCGACTATTTACATGGAATGATGGGACGAATCAAATTTCCAAATTATAAGGTACAGATATAGCTTTTTTTTTTTTTAGAACAACGACTATTATTGAAAAACTAGCAAGGAGCTAGCAAAAGAAACATTACAGGGAAATCAAATGGGGGTTTTTAAGCCAACTCTCCCACGTAAAAAACTTTTTACATCTACTCGACACCCAATTAAACGACTAGCAAGGTACAGATATAGCTGACTCAAATAATGTATGTGATCCATATGTTAACACAAGTTATGACTTATACATATTTTTTGTTGATTAATATTAGCGGGGTATTAGGAATTGTTGTTAGGAAATTTACAAATCGTAATACGAAGTGTATAACACAGTGACACCCTTTTAACGTTAGTAATCGCTAGAAAAAACGATTCAGTGCATCTTTACAATTGTACCGTTCATTAGCAACAGTTTTGTGACAGAAAAACTGTCGCTTATTTCAAATTTTACTTTATATGTTCCAACAATACCCCACATTTTCTATTCAAACACCAATAATACCCCACATTTGAATAAAAAAAATAAGATAATACAAAGTTACTTATTATTCTATATCCACATATTATTTACATGCATGTCAATTAGGATGTCTTTTGGACTTGAACCCTATCATAGGGAGTACTTATGGATCTACTTTATGGATAGGTGAACATAAGTCTTGACTAGCCACGTTGTATAAAGTAAATCGAGACAATGAGTTATCACACTATCATATTTATTCAATAATAGTTTCATGCCGTTGTGTTCATTTCGTCGTGAACTATATCATTATTCATGAAATTTTAGAGAACTTTAGCATCTGGTATCCCAAAGATGCGACCACTACATCAAACTCGTATAAGTTTAATGCCATATCAAGAATATCCGTAGTATCCACTGTAAAAAGTGCATTACAATATTAAGAATTAAAATTTATCCCTTAATCATCAACGGAAAACACACAAAAATTCATCGTAGGAATGGGCATACCTCTGTGTTAGTACTTTTTGAATTTTACTCAACTAGTTTTCCTATTGAACCTAGACCATGGGATCTCCAATTTTGCTAGGTTAGGTTTCCGCCGAGTAGTCACTCATTGTGTTGGCTTTAAGCCCATACCCCTCGATGTAAATATGACTTGTTCTCTACAAAGGCCTTTTGTCAAAGGATCAGCAATATTTTCCTTTGACTTTACGTAGTCGATGGAAATGATTCCATTTCTTAACAAGTCCTTTATCGTATTGTGGCGACGTCTTATATGTCTTGACTTGCCGTTATTGATCTGATTCTTTGCTCTAGTAAGAGCAGCCATACAAAACTCTATTTCTTTTTCTTGAGTTTTCTGGATAATTGTTAGATCCTTCTTCACTCTGTTGGATCATATCAATTTTTTTTTTGAACGGCAAGTTAGTAGTTACTGATTCGAGCCCACGGTGACATCCAATTGGGCCGTATGCAAGCCTCGAACCTACGCCTTAGGGGATAAACCCCACTCATGCTTCTATTTATTTCCGCCACTGAAGGTCCATGGTGAGACTCGAACCTAAGACCTCTCCAAGGATACCTCCCCACGGTTACCCTTGGTAGCCAACTAAGCTGGCCAGTTGGTTTGTTGGATCATATCACTTAGGTGGATGTGTGGTACCGGAAGGGTGGCTCTCTTTAACAGACCGAGTGAGAGATGAGTGGTTGTTCATTGTTGCAAAAGAAAGCCGGGAAATCTACTGTGTTAAGTGTATGATTTATTTAAATGCGTGATGTTGTTGCTGTTTGGGATTGCTTACTCGAATAACTGCTTATAGGGCTGTTTATTTGGGATTACTTATTTAGGTTTCTTATTAAGACTGCTTATATGGGGTGTTTGGGGTTTGTTATTGACATACCTACTTTTCCGGGCTTAGCTTTTAAAACAACAGCTTCAAAATCTTGGAAATTTTGTTAGATAGGTTGATTGTGTGTGCTTTAGTGGGTGCGTGCGTGCGTTAAGGGTGTGTGATCAGGAGGGGTTGTGGGGTGTGTTCAGTGATCAAGTTGAATGTGTTGGTTCAGTGGGTGTGTTCAGGGGACGTGTTTAGGGGGTGGGGGTCTAATTTGGGTAATAGTCTTTCTACCCCAAAAGAGGTATTTACTTTCATGTGGAAACGTATTATAGATTCGTCTTATAGTTTTTTTAAAATCTGAAAATTCACAGGGTCTAATTTAAAATGATCCAGATACAAAATGAACTCAGACAAGCACAAGGGAAGTTAAAGCATGCTTTTATTGAGGTCTACGCAAAGCTTCAGGCTTTTATCGAGTAAGCATAGCCTCTTTTAGTTGGACGATAGCTTCATGAAGATTCTGGCTCAGTCGTCAAGTCGAAATGGAAGTTTGATTCAAGCCTTCAAATAAGAACTATCAGCAGGCGAGTCTCGACTTTATCTAAAACTTTACGTGTGTCATTGTCATATATCTACAGGTTATATACTGAAACCGTTATTGGGGTTGCTTTCATATATTTACTTATTATATAAAAGATGTGGTTGTGAGGCTGCAGCAGTTGTCGATATACTTACTGATCGTGAAGCATCATAGTGTTTTCTGATTGAAACTGAGTACAAAAATATGGAACTGTGGAGAATAGTGGCATGGTTGTAAGTTTTAGGGGGTGTTTGGGAGACATTTGTTGCTATAGAACTGTGGAGCATAGCGGCTTTGGTTTAGGTTTTGAAAGGATGATCCTTTTCGCTACTGGAATTTACAAAATGAGAGATGTGATCCCATTTCCGAGATACCCTGGAAGAGCGTATCTTTGAACGTTCAGAGGAAAACCAATGCCAAGTTTTTATCCGACACAAGGGGCATCCAAAACCACATCAGCAGCCCCAAGGGTATGCTGATGCATCGCTGCAAGGTTCCGTGAAAATTGAGTTGCCAGCAGGTATTTATGCTGTCAAGAACTCAGTCTCTGAGAATATGCAACCATTCATTGTTTTTAGTGTGCGCTGATAAAATTCGTAATGATTACAATCACTTTGAATGAGAATCTCGCTTTCACTATATGGATAGTTCTGAAACTGTGGAAATAGGTTCTGGAAACGCTTAGTCATGTTACACCTCCTATTCCTAAGTCATCCAGCTTCTTTGCAGATTATGGAATGGACAATGGTTTTTTTCAAAAAAAAGCACTTCATCAAAAGTCCAGGTAATACCATCTGTTTTTCATGTTAGTCTTTAGATGTGGGTAAAATCGTAAATAAATTGTAGTTTATAGTTTTCATATTAGTCTTTAAACTGAATGCTTAAATAGTTATAAAGATAGGAACTTTATTGGCTGTTAGGGGTTTTGGTTTATTAATATTTGGTAGTAAAACTTTTAAAGATATGAAATTTTGATTGGTTGTCGGAAAGTTAAGTAACATCAAGTATGTGAACCTGAACTTTGGTATATGAAAGAAACTACATTCTTTGAAGTTTGAGCTTGATTTAAACTTAAACAGAAACTAGATCTGATGATCCTATTTATCCAATGAAGGTGGAAAGAGGCGTACAAAAAAATTAACAGTAGTAAAGCTATAACAGATGACTCAACTGACCTTAAGCTTCTTTCATAAAAAGTTATGTTTTACCTGTGGGCTATATTTTTAGCATAAACGATGTACATAAACATTAGAATATAAGTGAGATGAATGTTTTTTGGTTGAGTTTCATGTTTGTTTGGTTGATCTTATCTACTCATAAAACTAAGTTTCACTATGGCAGGAAGTTTAGGTAGAAAAGCAACAAGATGGGTACGTGAGAATAACCGAATAAGTGCATTACCATGCTGTCAGTATCATCTATGACCTGTTTGTGTGCGTGTGTTAAAATATTTGACTCAATGTGTAGGAGAGTTCTTATATCGTGTGACTGAGGATAGCTTGATTGAGCGTTTGAATACAAATATGCATGAAGCGTGCCTGCAAATTGACAAAGATTGCAGGTAAGATATAAAATTACTTCTATTGTTTATGTTTGACCCTACAAAGTCAAACATAAACTCTACTTTTTCTATTCTATATGATTAAAAAGTTATGTTTTTTATGCAGGGTGTTCACAATACACGGGTCTGATGATACAATTGTCCGAGCCAAAGAGGCATTAGAGTTTGTAGAGATCATACCGAACCACAAGCTACATGTTGTTAAAGGAGCCAACTATGGATTCTCGAAGCATCAAGATGAACTAATTTCCGTTGTTTTTGTCTTTCATAAAAGAACCTGTGAATCACAACCAAGATCATACTTCATGAAGGGAAATGAAGTAGCCCCATTTCGGGTCTTTAGTCATACATTTTTAGGAATTTCGAACCCTAGATGCTAGATTCATTTTTGTATCTAACATTCAAAATACTGAAGTTGTATGACATTGTGCGAAACTTGAATTTTTAATGGTACATTTATATTTACCTGATTATATGTAACTTAGTTAGGTGATTATATGATCGTTATTTTGATTATTGCAATCATACGAAAATTTTGAATATTGGTATCTGAATATCCATTAACATGTATCATAGAAAACACCTTGTGGTTTTTTTACCATTTGGTCGGGTGCCCGACTATTTACGTATACCTCTCCTGTACCTTGCACATTAGGATTATGTATTGTTATTTTTGTTGTATGTGCGGTTGTAGCGTATATTATCGAAGCCCGGTTTACAATGATTATTGGTACTTCTTACTCTTTTAAGAAGTAGTCATGTACATTTTTTTGAAGAGATGTGTATGTGGTCAATTTGTATATGCAATATCTATTGCACAAACTACTCGTTGTTTGGGATAGGTTATATTTTGTGTTTATGATATGCTACTTAAGACTAGTTTTTGAAATGGTGTTTAAAACAAGAGGTACAGGACATACACCCATTCAACTTATTTCTGCAAGTTCATCCGGATAACCACCAACGAAACAAGAGGTGCATGACATACAATGCTAAACGGGTCATTTACCATGTTTATTTGAAGGGTTCTTAATAAAAAAAATTTAAAAAAATACAACTAAGACAATTCTTAAACATGAATGATCTTAACTATTTTCATGCAAGAATGTAAAAAAGATGCAATGTATGTCAAGAAATTAAAAACCCTAAAAAGATTTTTTTTATAGGAATATGAAAAAAAAATAAAGATTTAAATTTTGTTATTCAAGAACTCAAAAGCATTTCAAAAATGAAAAAAAAAACAAGTAAAAATGCAAGATCATTTCAGTTAAACTTTGAAGTGAATTATTAATGTACATAATTATGAAAAATAAGGATGCCGGAGTTGAGAAAAAGGTTCATGGAAGCGATTTTGTTGAAGAGCTCGTCAAACTAATTAACAACATGCAATCCTAGGTAACTGAGGTCATTGTTACAATTTTTCCACTGTACAAACTTGAAATCTACTGTTAGCGAGCCGTTGATACTACTAATAATGGGTTTAAGATATTTGATGATTGGTCAACTACTTTTTGTTCAACAATGTATTTAGTCTCAAATGTTTCTCTTATTTTGAAATGGGGATAAACTGTGCGCGCAGAAGTTACTAATTAGCCTCTATCCAAAGCTTAAGAATTGTTGTGCACATCTTCTTTTCTTAATGAATTTGAACTTGGGGAGTTTTGCAGTTGAGTTAATATTGGGCTTGGCTGGAATTACATCATGTAGGCTTATAGCCCAACAATCTACATTCATCAACTTTTATTTTCAAAGCTTAGCTTACTACTTTACTTTAAATAATAACAAGCAAAGATATTTGCGCGTTGCTACGGACGTTAATTTTTCGCGCGTTGTTGCGGGGCGTTAATTTTTCATTTTTATTTATTTATTTTTTTTGTTTTTTCGCGTGTTTTTTTTTATGTTTAATAGTGTAAGTTTATTTTTTCCTGCGCGTTACTGCGGAGCATTAATTTTCCGCGCGTTGTTGCGTGTCATTAATTCTTTTTTTTCCTTTAATTTTGTGCGAGTTTATTTTGTCGGTCTCATATTTAATAGTGCGGGTTTACTTTTTCAGTATCGTGTTTAGTAGTTTTTTTATTGTCTTACGCATTGTTGCGTGGCGTTAAATTTTTTTTTTTTTTTTTTTTTTTATTTTTTATTTTTTTTGCGAATTTATTTTTTTGGTCTCATGGTGTAAAATGACATTGTTTAAGTCAATTAGAAAATGTTACCGCGGGTATTTTTTTATTTGAATGCGTCGGTACTTTTGTAACATTTTTTTCCTCCTTATTTTGTGCCAACAATTAAAAAAAAAAAATTAATTGGGCCGGCCCAAATTTTTTTGTGCCAACAATTTAAAAAAAAAAAAAAAAAACTAATTGGGCCTGCCCAAATTTTTGGGCTAATTTTTTTAGACTTCTTTTTGGCCCAGCACTGTAGCACTATAGCTACAGTGCTTAAAATGAATAGTAAGTCAACGGATCTCAAATGATATAATATATAATAACTATCTGAATCAACGATCAATTGGGTTGTTCTTCATCTATTGTGACTTACCTACCCTTCTTGTTCTCGACACGACCAACCATCATCGCGTATATGTCCTTCCTAGTCAAATTAGTGCATTCGAATCCAAGTGTATCACATATATTACCCTAATACCCTTGGATATAATTTGCCACCTCAAATGCTGATTCCCCCCCTCCCCACCACCCTTTGCAAGTAAGATCTCGTGGTAGTTCATGTACACGAAATATGGGTCTACGACTTTGTAGCCACGTGTACACCGTGGAAGGGAGTAGTACGTTTTGGAAAAAAAAGGAAGTTAACACCTAGGTTTGTAGGACCTTTCGAGATAACTGAGAGAATTGTCAAGGTAGCTAATAGGTTAAGACTACCTCAATAGCTGAACAACGTTCATGACACGTTCCACGTGTCCAATCTTAAGAAGTGTTTGGCTAATCCAACACTTCAAGTGCCATTGGAGGAGATCCATGTAGATGACATGTTAAATTTTGTGGAAGAGTCGGTAGAAAGTTTAGAGAGAGAGTTAAAGAAGCTTAAGCGGAGTAGAATTGCCATTGTCAAGGTTCGGTGGAATTCGAAACGCAGACCCGGATTCACGTGGGAGCATGAAGACAAAATGAAGCTCAAGTATCCGCATATGTTTAGTGCTAATAGTAGTTGAATTTTGCGGGCGAAATTCTCTTAAGGTGGGTAGAATGTAACCTTTGGCTTTTTGTGCTTTGAATATTTCAAATTTAGTCATTTGATGATTTGGCGTTTGCCGGTTTATTTGGAATATGTACGTGTTAATGATGGTGAAATTATAAATTTTGAGATGTTTTATGTTATTATTGTGTACTATAATCCTTTTTAGAGGGTATTAGTATGTTATTTATGTTCTGGGTGGGTTGACCCGTGATTTGTGAGAAATGCCGAAAAACGAGTCCCGACAAGTCCGTTAATGTCCAAATGAGTTTTTAAGGGTTTAAAGTGAAAATAGGTCAAGTAAGTACTTTAAGTTATTGGAAAAATATTTTTAAGATGAATAAAAATGCTAATTAACTTTGGAAAATATTTTACGATCAAGTTTTATGAGCTCTAAGTGAACCCGACTCAAAAAGAAAGGAACCTGAGCCCCTAGGATGCCATTTTCATGGGTTTAAGGAAGGAGGGGACAAACTAGATATTTTCCAACGTGTTTAGTACTAATATTCCTCCCATTACCATTTTCCATACACTTTCATTTTTCATTTCAAAAATCAAAAACACACACACACCTTCTTGTGTGTGTGCGTCCGAACCAAGCAACAAACAAACATCCCAAAATTTTCAACTTTGATCAAGATCGTGGTGATTTAAGATATTTTCGGGTTATTTCTAGTGTTTGGGTATTCATTATACAATGTTTGGGTTGTTCGGTTTGTGTCGAAATCTACATTTTTCAAGATTTTCTTGTAATTTCTAAAATTTAATTTTCGTTTGTCCTTTTGGGTTGATTTTGATGCATAGATGTTAGTTGTACATGTTGATCGTCGTAAAAATTAAAATTTTGAAAGCGAAATAGATAAAAAGGGTGTTTGTTTTGCGTCGAGCTAAAAAAAGAAAGAGCAAGGGTTTGTAGTTTTGATATCGTGGTCGTGATGGTTGAAAAACATTATTTGCTAGTTAGCTTATTTTGGTTGGTAGCTTATTATGGATTATTTTCAAGCTCGAATGAGCTTATTTTGAGCTAATATGCTGACGTCTCATTTTAAAATCACAAGGGAAGTTATTTTTAATATTTTTGTGGTATGGCGTATATTTGCGGACTATTTTTATCGCTCATAGTAGTAACCAAATACTATACGTAGCTTAATAGCTTATTTTTCTAGCTTATGGTTTTGGTTTTGAAGCTATTGGACTCACGACCCAATAAGCACAAATAAGCCGCGGCTTATTTGTTGGCTTATTGTGGTCCGGATTATTTCTTACTTAATTTTTTAAGCTTATGTATATTAATGGGTCTTAGTTTTGGGCGTGGATCGTACCTTGGACTTATAAAAACCATAATGGACCCTTATTGGGCTATAAAGCCTAATAAGCATTTCTTAGTCGTTTAAAGAGTTTTGTCGGACTTTTGAAAGTTGAAATGAGTTTATAAAATGATATTTAACGTTGTTTTGAGAAAAACACTTTGATAGACGTTGCAGATTGTGATTTTGGAAATTGTGTCGAAAAATGTCGGAAATGTGAAAAAAGTATTTGAAATTAAGGTTTGAAACCTCGGAAAACGTCATATAAACGTACGGGTCATGGCGAAATTTCATAAAAAGTTTATACTTAGAAATTTTACTCGAAACATAAATTTCAATTAAATAATAATATATTATTATTATTTTAATAAGTCGACTAAAAGACGAAAAAAATATATTTTTTTCAAAACTTCTATTAGATGTTTAGTATAAATAAACGTTTCATTTCCTATAATCTAAACGATAAACTTATAACATCTAAGGGTACCGAAGGGACTTACCGAAGTATATTTACGAGTATTTATTATGAGAGTTCTCTTATAATACCTACCTATTTTATGTAAATGGTATAAGTATAACATAATGAAGTACGAACTAGTATATGTAATCCTTTGAAGTTAAGTCGTCAACCATCACACCACTAAAAACGTAAAGGGTAACTGTACAACATGAGTCTAATCTCTATGCATCAAACCTAAGAATGTCTTTTGAAACTTTAATCTAAATTGAACATTAATTGGATTAGGTCGTGTGCGGGCGTCGTTGCAACTTGCTTGTATGATATCGAATTGTCAGTTGGGACTATTGCTTGAGGTGAGTTCTCGTAGCCCCACTTTTTATGTCTTTTCCGTTGGGGAAAAATGATACTCAAATATGTTTTTAAATGTTTTCTTACTGTGCAAACGTGGTTTTGTTTTTGGGACAATGTTATGTGCTTATGATTGCTATATGAATATTATGTGGTTGATTTTACTTGCGTGCACTGCGTGTGCATGTCAAGGGTGTGATTAGAAATGCGTGACTAGTATGTGTATGGATCTTGCCTTAAGTAAATGCTCCAGCTGGTAGGCCCTTAGGGGCGTAGTGACTTTGGAGTTATGACTCTAAGAGCGTTGGTATACGCTAGTGTTGATATTAGCTGGGATGCTAAGTATGGGTTGTGATTGTTTTACCTTTATATTCACTGTCATTTAGCACCATTGTCCACTACTTAAAATATTGGCACAACTTTTGGATTTAAAATCAAACCTACGAGCTCACCAACCTTTGTGTTGACGTTTTCAAGTATCATTTTCAGGTGATCAGAATGAGCAGTAGAGTTGGATATGCGTTAGCAGACTCTAAGATTTCCTTGCATGGACCATGATTGTGTGATGCTCTTGTTTTAATTATTGTTTAAGGATTGATATTATGAGGATTTATGTATTAAAGATTTGTTTGACCCCTGCGTGGGCAGTTGGTGTGTAAGCAGATATTTGATGTGTTCTATGATGGGACCTAACTCATGTATGTATGTGAGAATGATGGTCATCATGACACTTTTATTTTAATGCATTTTAGTTATCTCTATTTTGTATCTTGTGTTATGATTGATCATTTTGTTGCACTCTCGTATTTCCGTCATTGTCGGGGTGTGACACCACGAGCCATTGTCCCATAAAAGCGTTATAAGACATGGGCTAATAATATAGAATATGGTGGTTGTCTCCTATTTACGTATAATAACAATGTGAATCATATGTTATCAACACTCGTGAGGCACACAGAGTCATTGAATGGTATTGAATGACACTGATAATGACTTTATAATAATTACAACTCAATAGAATTCTTATGTCATTTTTTGAAAGATAGATAACTTGAAAAAAGCCACCACAAACCAAGGTCTAGATGCTAACTGGTTAGTTTTAAGATTGTTTTATGCTGAGTTGGAAATTTTTAACTTGTTGCTCGCTCTATTAATTTATATTTTACTTATCTAATTTCTTTCTAAATATCCGCAATACCTAAATTAACATTTGCTCACATCTTTTTATACATAACTTTTATATAATAAAACAATATATCAAGAAGAACATAGCTTAATTTACTAAACTTTTTATAAAAATGCTCATTTGTTCACTTTGGTCACTAAACAAACACACTTATGAAACATGACATTTTGAAGTCACTAATTAAACTTATAAAATTATATGTAAATATTACTTAACCTATAAAAACAATTGACATTTATGTTACTTAACTCATCATCATCATCATAAAATATGCATTTAGGTCACGCTAATTTACTATAACACTACTGAAATTATAGACATGTATTTTTCCTATAACTTCAGTAATCAAATTGAACAATATGAAATTTTAGTACTTTAGGCGCACTCTTTTTTTTTTGGAAGTAATTTATGACATACATTCTATACGTCCTGGATGAATGTCGCAAATTCTTATAGTTTAATGTTTTAACTATCAAATATGCTATTTCCTCCTACAAAAACGTCCTACACAAAAGATCCTAACAAATGACGGTACTAACGGTTTGTATTTAAAGAGAGAATAAGTAGAAAAAATATATATTATATTATTGTGTGTGTAGGAGGATATGTAGAATGATTTTGTAAAAGGATTTAACAATGCTATTTAACTATAGCTGTGTACCCTCTGTTAACCTTTTACTGGGTCCCACCTACAAATTAAGTAAAAGTTTCTCTAACCTAACCTTTTACTGGTTAATGACATCCATATTTGTTCCCATAATCAGCATATTATCTACATATAAACAAATAATGACAAAGGCATTTTTGTATTGTTTAACATAAACACATTTATCACATTCGTTTATTTGAAAATCGTTTGATAAGAGAGTGTTATCAAACTTTTCATGCCATTGCTTTGGAGCTTGTTTAAGGCCGTAAAGAGATTTAACCAATTTACAAACCTTATGCTCTTGACCTTTGACAACAAACCCCTCAGGTTGTTGCATATAATTTTCTTCATCTAATTCACCATTTAAGAACGCAGTCTTTACATCCATTTGATGTATAATCAGGTTGTGGATTGCTGCTATAGCAATCAGTGTTCTTATAGAGGTTATCCTTGTAACCGGTGAATAAGTATCAAAGAAATCTTGACCTTCTTTTTGACGATATCCTTTGGCTACTAAACGAGCCTTATACTTCTCTATGGTACCATCAGGTCTTAGTTTCTTTTTGAAGATCCACTTATGGCCTATTGGTTTATGTCCTGAAGGTAGATCAACCAATTTCCATGTATTGTTATGCACAATAGAGTCTATTTCACTCTGAATAGCCTCTTTCCAATAAGGTGCTTCTGATGATTCCATAGCAGCCTTATATGTTTGTGGTTCTTCATTAACAATATACGTCATATAATCAGGTCCAAAGTCTTTAGTGACTTTTGCACGCTTACTTCTTCTTGGTTCAACATTCTCTTGAGGAATCTCAGAATTGTTGTCTGTTTCATCTTGAGACAACTGATCATTCATTACTCTTTTCCTTGGATTTGAGATTTGTTTCTCTTTATCCTTATAAGGAAAGATATTCTCAAAGAAATCTGCTTCAGCAGATTCTATAATTGTGTTGTTGCTTATGTCCTCTATGTTGGATTTGTAAACCAGGAACCTATAAGCAGCACTATTCTTTGCTGGACCAAGATAAACACAATCAACTGTTTTTGGTCCAAGTTTGGTTCTCTTTGGTAAAGGTATTTGAACCTTTGCCAAACAACCCCACACTTTCATCCTTTTATAAGAGGGTTGCTTTCCTTTCCATAATTGATATGGAGATTTGTCGCTCTTTTTATGGGGAATTTTATTTAATATTGTGTTTGCAGCAAGACATGCTTCACCCCAAAGACTATGAGGAGCCCCTGAAGTAATTAACATTGAATTGATCATATTCTTCAATGTTCTATTCTTACGTTCAGCCACTCCATTTTGTTGTGGAGTGTATGGGGCTGTTGTTTGGTGTACAATACCAAATGTAGAACAAAATTCAGCAAAGTCATTGGATTCATATTCTCCACCTCTATCAGACCTTAGAATTTTGATCTTTTTGTCTAGTTGATTTTCAACTTCAGCTTTATATGTCTTAAACATATTCAAAGCTTCATCTTTGGTATTTATTAAATACACATAACAAAATTTACTGCAATCATCAATGAAAGTAATATAATAATTCTTTCCTCCTCTTGATGGAGTTGCTTTGAAATCACATAAATCAGTATGTATTAGACCAAGTATTTCATTTGATTTTTCTACAGATTTATGTGAATGACTTGTGTATTTAGATTCAACACAAATTTCACACTTGGATATTTTATCCTTAGAACATTTAGGCAACATGCCTAAGTTTATCATTCTTTGCAAGGAACGAAAGTTAACATGGCCTAATCTAGAATGCCATAAGAAAGAAGGATCAATCATGTACACAGAAGCGGTGCTAGTGCCCGCGTTATTATTATTAATAACATTGTCATCAGTTACAACACTTAGTTTGAAGAGTCCCTCATCGAGGTAACCCTTTCCAACATACACACCACCCTTAGTGATTACTAATTTATCTGATTCAATTACAAGTTTAAATCCCTTATTGCTAAGAATAGGACCAGAAATCAGATTCTTGGTGATGTTTGGCACATGCAACACGTTTGAGAGTACAAGATCCTTTCCAGAAGTCAGTTTTAATATGACTTTCCCTTTTCCTTCAATCTTTGAAGAAGTTCCATTTCCCATGAACATTGGTTCCAGTTCATTCACCTTTTGGTAAGATACAAACATCCTTCTAGAATTGCATATGTGCTTTGTGCAACCTGTATCATACCACCAATCGACAACATTAGTGGTTAGGAAGGATTCAATTACTCCAGCAAATTCTTTTGGAGACTGCACATGGTTTGCTTGGTTGGAGTTTCCTCCAAAATTTCCGCCTCCATGCTCTTTCTTGTGGCGACAATCCTTAGCTTTATGCCCAGGTTTCCCACAGACCCAACAATGATAAACTTTCTTGAAGTTGTTATTCTTTTGTTGGGTGTAATCTTTTTTTTCATCCTTAGAATATTTCTGTCCAGAATCACCGCCATTTTTACCTTTGTTTTTGTGGTTGGACTTTGATTTGGAAAAGCTTTCTCCAACCAGGTTTGCATTTGGTTCTATTGAATTTGCATCAGCCTTTTCAATCATCCTGTTATCTTCCTCAACACGAATTTTGAGAACAAGTTGCTCAAAACTAATATCATCAGTCAAGTGTTTAAGATATAACTTGAAGTTTTTCCAAGATTGAGGCAATTTTTCAATAATAGAACCAACAAGAAAGTTAGAGTTTATACCCATACCTTCTACTTCCATTTCATGGACAAGGATTTGGAGTTTTTCCACTTGCTTCACAACAGGCTTTGCATCATTCATCTTAAAATTTAAGAATTTTCCAACAACAAATTTCTTAGAACATGCAACTTGAGTCCTGTATTTCTTTTTCAATGATTCCCAAATCTCTCTTGCAGTTGCAAAGGTTGAATAGATATCATACAAGGAATCATCCAAAGCATTCAAAATATAATTTCTGCAATTAAATTCATTATGATTCCATTGTGAGGCGGCCCTTTCATAGTCTGCCATTTGTGCCTCAATAGGAACATTCTGTCCATCCACCAGATACGGATCTACTAGTTCAGAATCCGTAAGGACATACGACACATGCAATGATGTCAAGTAAAATAACATCTTTTGTTGCCAACGATGAAAATCAGACCCTTTGAATTTTTCAGGTTTTTCAACATGAGATTTCAATATGGTTTGATCCATCTTGAAAATTTTGTTTTAGACTGTTAGGAAATTTACAAATCGTAATACGAAGTGTATAACACAGTGACACCCTTTTAACGTTAGTAATCGCCAGAAAAAACGATTCAGTGCATCTTTACAATTGTACCGTTCATTAGCAACGGTTTTGTGACAGAAAAACTGTCGCTAATTTCAAATTTTACTTTATATGTTGCAACAATAGTGTTGTAATTCTGAATTACGTACACGATCCTCATTACTTAGTCAATTCATTTGAAAAGCGTTACATTTTTTTACGTCGTACATCAAAGTTTTTATAGGTATTGAAAAATAATCACTTATGCATGAATGTTAATTGCGATCTAATAAGTTACTCTTTATAGGTGTTAAAAAAACTAAATCAGTTATTTAAAGATTAAATAGTCATTTTGCAAAAAAAGAAAAGAAAGATATAATGATGGTTCTTACAATGTTTTTGTTTTGGCTTATTTGATTTTGGCTTATATTTCATAAGCTTTAATTTTTCAGATTATTTCGAGACTTGTGGGCTTATATAAGTTTATTATCGTATAATAAACTTATATTAGCCCATATATACTAAAATAAGCCAGAAAAATCGAGGTTTTTTTAACAAAATTAACATTAAAACACAAATATTTATTGGTGTCCGGTGACCCCCGAACACCCCCTCGTTCCATTCCTGTGCACAAGGCCGAATATTGCAAAATTGTCATAGAAATAGCTCCATAACTTAACTCTGAAAACTTTCTTTTATAAACTCTACGAACGAACTATCATGCAACTTCAATTCATCATCAAATCATTTATAAACTTTTGTCAAAAATGGCAAAAAAGTTAATCTTCTAAGTGAACATTGTCAATGCCCTTAATTTACAAGGCTTTAGCAGCCGGAGACACGAAAAATGTGTCCGAAATCCTAGCAAGTACGTGACCTTGAGTGGTGGTTTGATGGCCCTCAAAATTGCCATCACATGATATGCATGCTTACCGGCGAGGCGTTACACATGGAGTTCAAGTTAGTTCAAGCCTCGGAGTATCACTACCATTGGTGATGAGATAGTTATAGGGCTTATAGCCGAGGGGTGTGAGGGAGCAAACGTGTATTGGGTACACGTTTGGGCCAGACCAAGGGGGTTCGAGTACCGTGTAGCTAACTTTAATTTTTCTATTATAACATTTTTTTTAGAACGGCAAGTTAGTAGTTAGTGATTTGAGGCTACATTGACATCCAATTGGGTAGTCTGCAAGACTCGAACCTCGCCTTAAAGGATTTTTACCCCACTCATGCTTCTATTTATTTCGGGCCCCTGAAGGTTCATGGTAAGACCATTTTATCATTCTTTTATTTTTACAACCATATTAAGAACGAAAGGTTAAACGGTAATACACGCAAAAGTCCAAATTCAAAACTTATATGTTATAGTAGTAATAATAAAAGATAACTATATACAACTCGAAAAAGTGTTAAATTAGATGCATTTTTATATAATTATCCAAAACATACAAAAACTTGATTCTAGCTAGTAAAATCCCAATTATCTGTTTTTTAGTAATTATAAACACGTTCCACCTAAATTTGAACTTATGTTCCATGGAAAACATCAGATAAATCGACAGAATGTATATCATTTTCTGAAAAACAAATATACTGATGGTTTTTTACAAGGTTTTTGTTTAATATATTACCCTAAAATAGTAATTTTGTGCTTACTATATTACCTTACTTGAGATAATTATTACAAACATTAAAAAAAATTAAATCATTTATTTAAAGATTATGAAGTCATTCGGAAAAAAAAGAAAAAAAAGAAAGATATAATGATGGTTCTTACATTGTTTTTGTTTCGGCTTATATATGGGCTTATTGGCTTATTTGAGTTCGACTTATATTTCATAAGCCTTAATTTTCCAGCTTATTTCGAGACTTGTGGGCTTATAAGTTTATTACCATATGTATAGTTTTACTTAGAGATAAACAAAAGCGATTGAAAACGGAACCGAAAAACCGAGTGGGATCGGTCCAACCCAAATCGAACCTAAAAACAAAGTCGTACCGGTCCAACCCAAACTGAACTGAAAAACCGAGTCAACCGAACCGACCGAAACTAAACCGAAAACCGAGCCGAACCGGTCCAACCGAAACCGAATCGAAAACCGAGCCGAACCGGTCCAATTGAAACCGAACAGAAAACCAATTCGAAACGGTCCAACCCAAACCGAACATAAAAACCGAGCCAAACCAGTCCGACAGAAAACCGACCCGAACCGGTCTGACCGAAAACCGAGCCGAACCGGTCCGACCGAAACCGAACAGAAAACAAAGTGGAATCGGTCTAACCCAAACCGAACAGAAAAACACACCTAAAGCATCTAAACTAAACGATTGAGGTGATTCGGTTCGGTTTGAGTTGGTTCGATTCTCGGTTTTTGTTTCAAAATCGATTTTTGTTCGATTTTTACCAATGCCCGGCTCTAATTTTACAACACTTTAAAAAGTAATTTTTATCTCTCCAAACACCCAAATAACCAAATATAAAAAATAAGAATAAAAAAAATACTCCCACACTCACTCTCTCTCATGTATGATCCACCATTAATGTTTAGCTTATTTTCAGCGTCTCTGTGCTTATTTTGGATTTGAATTTGTAATCAGTTAGTAAAGGTTACCTAATCACGGTGAAATTCATCAAACACGAAACCCTAAGGTAAAATCGCTGAATTTATGCTTATTTGTCTCTGATTACTGACTTTGTGTTAATACAAGTGTTTGATATAAATTTGTCTTTGATTGTTGAATCGTATGTGTAAGCCAAGTGTTTGATAAAATGCTTGAGTGAGTTAAAAATGATTTTGTGTAATTTGAATATTGATAACGTATAATAGGTATACCAAATCACTTGGGCTCCTGGGCTCAACTTAGCAGTCATGGGCCGAAATTAAACCCAATCCTACATTGATCACGACCCGGACACAACAAAATGGACGCGGACCTAACTATAGGATACTTCCGTCCACGGAAAGCACACGCGTCCATATACACGGTTATTATGGGACATTGCCCGATAAGGGACCCACTCTAGCCACTACGAAATACTAGAAAACCCTAATACTTGACCCTTATAAATAGAGACCTAATACACAATGAACAGTATGATTTTCTCACTCTATACTTTCATACTTTCTCTCTCTACATGTTTACTTACTTTTACGCCGAAGTCTAACCGTGGGGTCCGCCCCTACGGTAAGGCTAACGGTTTTCGCTTGATTGTGCAGAAAATCGTCACTTCTCTTGCTCTAATATAGAATCCAACGCTCAAATCATCCGGTAGCCCAATCCAATACAGGATTTGAGCCCAGGTCTATACACGACACTTATTTTGTATTAACAAGTGGCGCCATCCGTGGGACCTGAACGCAACCACGTTTTCTAAAAAACTCACCATGAGCACTCATGAATAACAAACCTCAACAATTCCCACATCCGTTGTGCGGAACACTGGGGGAAAAAGTAGACCACAAAATCTCGAGGAACCTGCGTCCAATGAAGCTCTAAAAGAATTGCGCGACAAGAACTACCACCAGCTTTTACCGCTTATTGCTGAAAAAATGCAAAAAGAAAAAGAGCAGCAAGATAAGCTCAAAGTGGTAAAGGCGCGCCTACTTTAAGGCAATGAATCTGGGAGAAATCCAAGAAACCATGAAGAGTCACATTACTCCGAGTCAAAAACACCAACTGCCCGGACAGAGCCCAGAAGAAGGCATGGGCGCAAGCACTCCCGAAGCTCGTCACCCGTCGCCAACGTCTTAAGAAGACTCAACCAAAACCGATCTCCTTCACCTAGGCTCTGGCCGCGAAAGAAGGGTGGTGTGTTTAATAGACTGGGAAGAAAAGAACTAGGCGCGTATACACGCTCTGATAGTCACCACCAGAGTTCCCAAGCAAGGGGAACCGAGGTACCGGCAAGAAAGCATCATCATGAGGGGACATTGTCCCGAAGAACCAGCTAATATTCAGAGAGCGAAGACAGCGAAGGGGGTCATTGGAAGTCCAAATCAAAAAGGCATAGGTCAGATACTTACGAAGACGATCTCTCCCAGCCTTAGACGTGTGAAGAAAGAAACCCTTTCACGACCCGGATCTAATACTTTGACTTCCTAAGGACAAGGATGCCTAGCCATGTCAAGACTTATGACGGAAGTGGGGATCCAGAAGACCATATAAAGCTATTTCAGTCCACTACAAAAACAGAGAGATGGGCAATGCCAACATGGTGCCACATGTTCAACTCGACGCTAACTGGGAATGCTAGAGTCTGGTTTGACAAACTCCCAAAAGAATCCATTGACAGCTATGAAGATCTAAGGGCAACATTTAGAGAAAACTATCGCCAGCAAACAAAACACATTAAGGATCCAGTAGAGATACATCACATCAAGCAAAGGGATGGAGAGTCCACAGAGGATTTCATGGAGAGATACAAAGAAGAAGTCCTGGACGTGGAAGGAGCACCGGAATGCATGAAGATCTCCGGATTCATGCATGGGATAACCCACCCTGAGTTGATTAAACGTTTATATGAAAAAATCCCAAGGTCAATGGACAAAATGTATAGGGTAACTACGTCTTTTCTACAAGGGGAGGTTGCCGCATTTAGTCATGGCCGAAAGAAAGCACCCACGCCATGGAAGCAACCAGAAGGGGGAAACAAACCTAGTTTCAAAAAGGGTTTCAAAAACAAGCACATGTCGAACCGAAAGCCAGACAGGTTCTCACTCCTTACAAAGACCCCGAAAGAAATTTTTGCTTTAGAAAATAGAAAATTCAAGGCTCCTCCACCAATGGTAACCCCGTGGAAAAATGGGATCCAAACAAATACTGCGAATTTCATACGGATACGGGCCACAGTACGGACGAATGCATGCAGTTGAGAAAGTAGATAGATGAAATGATCAAGGCAGGTAAACTGTCACAATTCATCAAAGAACTAAAATAGAATGACAAGCCAAAGGCACCCAAGAAAGGGGATACGACCGGAAAGGAAAGACCACTAGCCATCCTGATGATCCAACCATGGGAAAAAGTAGCCAAGCAAAAGGTTACCCAGAGTTTCTCCCTGGAGACAACAATATCTTTCCCACCTCTAGGAGACAAGGACGGAACGGAGGGACCAATGATCATTGAGGCTGAGATAGGAGGGCACTTTGTGCACCGAATATACGTGGATAGAGGAGCATCCGCAAAGATCTTATACGAACACTGTTTCGTCAGACTCCGACCTGAAATAAGAAGCCAGATGGTTCCGCCTACCACATACCTAACTGGATTCATTGGGAAACCATTTGGCCACTGGGCCAGATATCCTTGCTAGTGAAAATAGGTGACGAAGGGTATTCCAGTTCTGCATGGATGAACTTCATGGTTGTTAGGTCACCATCCCAACACAATGGAATAATAGGCAGGCCGGGTATAAGGAAAATCCGTGCTATACCATCCACGGCACATGAAATGCTAAAGTTCCCAGTTGAAGGAGGAACTGTAATATTACTAAGCAGCAGGATCATACCAATGGAGTGTGCAATGATCTCCGGACCTAGCACACGGCCCCCAGAAGCTGGCAAAATATTAGAAGAAAAGATAAGAGTGGCCATTCATCCGGAATACCCTAAGCAAACAATAGCCATAGGGCCTACCTTAACGGAAAAAGGACGCAAGGAACTATGCACTCTACTCGGACGAAACTTAGACATGTTTTTCTGGAAGCCAGCGGATATGACGGGCGTTCCGCGAAGCATTGCGGAACATTGATTGAATATTCGAGAGGGATGCCCACTTGTCAGGCAAAAGAAAAGAGGGCAAGCACCAAAAAGAAACAAAGCAATCCAAGAAGAAGTGGAAAAACTGGTGGATGCCGGGATCATGAAACAAGTTCATTACCACAGTTGGCTATCTAACCCGGTAATGGTCAAGAAGCATGATGCAACATGCTTCTTCGCTCCTTTAGCACGAGAATGAACATTAAGCAAAGTGAAGGACAAAGAAGTCTCCCCAACGATGGCCTTGTCATCAGAATGATGAATAGGGATGGAAAGCTGCTCAAGACACGGTTACAAGTGAGCAGCTTCCGGGAGGTCAGCCAAGGGTCCGTCCAGGATAAAGCAATCTAGGACCTCATCCATCCCAGTGTCTTTTTTGGACTTCAACAAATTTACCAGAGGGAAGTCCACGTCCTCAAAAGCCCTCACCGCATCAAAATAGCTGGTCCTGGCAGCCTCCGGGTTATAAACCTTGACCGAGAAAGCGGGGTTCCGGCAACCCCATGCTCATACCCAGCCTCCAAGCCCTCCTGCATACCAAAATCCATGGCACGGCCCAAGGTGTGACTCAAAATGCCTTGATACTCAGGAGATTTAAAACATTTTAGCACAGCAAGCTGAATCCTGTGCGTCAGAAACCGTCTCCTTCCGGCCAAGGTGGTCAGGTAGGCGGGATAAAATTCCCCCTCCAAACAGCCAGAGACATCCATAACATGGTCCTTAAGATCGGCTACACGGTTATAAAGCACCTGGGCCTGCTCCTCCTGCTGAGCTTTCGCCTTCTCTTTAAAATCCTGGAAGGCGGTGTAAAGGGTAGAAACCTGCGAAAAAAAATATATAAAAAAAACAATACAACAACAACATGTGGAATAAAAGACATACCTCAGAGGTAAGCTTATCCCTCTCAGAAGTCAAGGAGGTAATCAAGCTCCCGGCTTCAGCACAAGCGGCCTTAAGCGCAGACTTGAGATAAGTGGCACAGGAATCAAGTAAGGAGATGTCAGTGTCCTTTTGTGCAATAGTACTTTTCAGTACTGACACCTCCCCGGTCAAAGCAGATACCTGACCACGAAGACGGAAAACCTCCGCGGTTTCTGCCCTCTCCACCTTCTCCGCCTCATCCACCAATAATGATTTAAGTCTAAGAATCTCCAGGTCTTTCTCCTCAAGCAACCTACCACGAGCATCATACTTGCCTTTGAGCTTCTCCTTAAGCTCAAGCTCATGCTCGGCACGGGACCTTACCTCCGTCTCAAGACAAACCTGCCGCGCCACCCCCACATTGAACTCCGTATACAATTGCTCATAATCCATACTTCGGAGGCTAGAGAAAAAGCCAGGGGGGCAACGCAGTCAACTAACGTGCGGCAGGAAAAACCGTCATCCAACAGCGAGTCGTTGGTAATGTTCCATCGAGGAACATACCAACGCTTTGCCTCGACAGAATTCAGGGCAGACAATTCATAAAAGGAGTCATCCGACCCTTCTGATGTCTCGAGCTGGGAAGACCCGGCTACATCCGATGTAGGCGTAATGCCCACATTCTCTCGGGCGGAAGTTACAGTAGCAGCAGCAGTATACACCGGGACATCCATGATCTGGGCACTGTCAAAAAAAAATAATATATATGTTAAGGAAAGCACATAGAAGTATAGTAAAAAAAAAAGAAGAGAAACATTTAAATCCTGAAAAGAAGGCCTCGACACAAGGGGACTTGTCGGCATAAGTTGTCTCAGCTCAGCAAGGGTCTTCCCACCAGTACCAGTAGCAAAGATGGGGTGATCCTTCCTCAGCTGCTTGGCAGGAAGGGTATCACTCTGCTTCCCCAACCTCTTCCTGTTGGACTTCCCTGGCTGCGTCGCGACAACCTCATCCGGCCCCGTCAAATCTAAATAGGTGTCCTCCGGAACAACATTCTCGGGCTCCACCTCAGCCGCAGCAGACACCTCAGGAGCAGACACCTTAGGAGCAGCAGCAGAACTACTACCACCTGCAGCAGGAGCAACCAAGGGCATGAAGCAATGACTCGTACTCTCCAGTAGCTTCACCTGATCATCCTTCTTCTGAACTTCCACCGCTTGGACCTTCCGGGGGTCGGCAGTCTTGATAAAGTCAAGCAAACCCATGTCTACAAAACAAACACCAAAGGATTAGACCTCAAATCATAAAAAAAACTTTTTCCAACGAAGGAAGCAACACCCACCCTTTCCGTTAGGCCCCTCAAAGGCCAAATAAGTATTTTCATTAAGCGGATAATATGGAATCAAACCCACAAGACAAAAAAAGCACTCCAGATAACGGCGAAAATGAGCTTTGTTGTTCTCCAGGAGCCTAACAGTTTGCTCTTGGCGAGCGATAAGATGGGGGGCCGGATCTTTCTCCAACGCACCCCCCACATACAAGGAGACGGGGATAGGAAACACTTTAGCATTAACCCAGAAAAAATGATCGGACCAATTTTTAATGGAGTCCGAGGGTTTCGGGAAGCAAGAAGGAGATGATAGGAAACGTTTTGCAAAGAAAAATAACCCGTCACTATATGTACGGGTATAGAACGCACGAAAGACAGTTACCGACGGGGCAAAGTCAAGCACGCGCGTCAAAACCGCAAAATGAGATACGTGGCATACCAAAAAGGGGATTATTGAAATATGTATGAGGAAATATCAGAGAACAACCATCAAAAATTTTCGTGAAGAGAATCCTATAACCACAATATATTAAAAAATCCGGTATAAATAACACCCACTTTAAAACCTCAGGGAATTAGTGATAGTTTTATCCCGGCACCAGTAGCCACGGGTAAACTCATCAGAATATATAGTCATACAAAAGCTTTTCCACCATTTCTGAGTCAGTAATGGAATGCTTAGCAGCAAATTTAGTCAGTTAGAAGAGACGAGCCGATAAAAAAAGATCTAACCCTGAATCTCAAAAAAACCGTAGAAGTGAAGAACACACGCACGGAGGAGGTTTTAAAGAATAAAACCATGAAGGAATTAACAAGGCAGAAAGGAGGTTATTTTTTTTGTGAAGAATAAAACAGAAAAAATTAAGGAGGGTTATTTATACCCTTGTGTATTTATCCCTACCAACATTTGAGAACGCCACGTTATACCCACTTACATAAACAACCGGCATTAAAAGGCAACACATTTGAGAAATAGTTAAAAAGCTGTCAAAACCGTCACATCAGCCAGAGGATAAAAGGACAGCAGCGCTCCACGTTAGCGAAACGTCACCAACTTGATAAGGAAGCATCATGGCATGAAATAGATAACTCTAGAAGCAAACCAGCAGCAACAAAGGAACCGGAAGTCTAGCATTGATCACCGCACGCCGGACATGATCTGCAGGCAATATCATACTAGACTGGGGGACTTGATAACGTATAATAGGTATACCAAGCCTCCGGGCTTGGACCACACTATCACTTGGGCTCCTGGGCCCAACTTAGCAGTCATGGGCCGAAATTAAACCCAATTCTACATTGATCACGGCCCGGACACAACAAAACGGACGCGGACCTAACTATAGGATACTTCCGTCCACGGAAAGCACACGCGTCCGTATACACGGTTATTATGGGACATTGCCTGACAAGGAACCTACTCTGGCCACTACGAAATACTAGGAAACCCTAATCCTAGACCCCTATAAATAGAGACCTAATACATAATGAACAGTACGATTTTCTCACTCTATACTTTCATACTTTCTCTCTCTACATGTTTACTTACTTTTACGCACGAGTCTAACCGTGGGGTTTGCCCCCACGGTAAGGCTAACGGTTTTCGCTTTATTGTGCAGGAAATCGTCACTTCTTTTGCTCTAATACAGAATCCAACGCTCAAATCATCCGGTTGCCTAATCCAATACAGGATTTGAGCCCAGGTCTATACCCGACACTTATTTTGTATTAACAAATATGGTGTTTGACTGTGTTAAAAGTGTTGTTGATTGTATGTGTAGACCAAGTGCTTGACGAAACACCTAATTAAGTTTTGTTGATTGTATGTGTAGACCAAGTGTTTTACAAAGTGCTTGACTGACTTAAAAAATGATTTCGCGCTGTTAATTTTATAAAGTATTGTTGTGGATATGAACTTGATTAGGTTTCGAATTTAAATTCCGCATTACCTCTTGTAGTGTACTAAGGTTAAGTGCGAAAATAGGTTGTTAACTACATATGTATATTGGCTAATACTTTAGGAATGATGGATGAAATCTTTTAGCTTATTTAATTATACGTATTTGTTGTAAATTACTATAAGTATTTGTCAGGGGGTAATTTGTGATGCATTAAATTGCAATTGTGGAACCTATGTTACATGTTTTTTTGCCATGGTGGAATGGTGTAGTAGGATTAGGGAGTTAAAAGAGATGATTAAGGTTTTGGATGGGGATGTTGGATTCGGCTCGTCAATATATTGGATTTGGCATAGCTAGTGTAGTTTGCCGTATTACTTATTGATAAGTTAGGGCTATGATCTATTGGATTGTTACTTACTGATAAGTTAGGGCTATGATCTATTGATAAGATAGATTTCGTTCCTCCACAACTGGAACTATGTAGTTATATGTTGATGGCAATTCAGACGCTCTCAGTGCATCATTTCGAGACACAATATCCATATTGGGAATGACCAGTTGATTGAGGGCTGTATGCATTGTGTTAGACTTGCGTGGGCTGTCACTTGATAATAATACAAGACGTAACTGATGCAAGGGAAACGACTAATGATGGAAAAATATTGTTACATGCCTGGAAGCTGTTTTCTCCGGCAATGTTTTCCAGTTTTTGCTTAACAAAGTTCTTCGAACGCCAGCCTATCAGGTTTCTTTTTTTGTCAACTGCTTGGTTTTTTTAATCTGAGAACTTAAGGAAATATTTGTTCATAGTTAGTAATCAGTTTATACATCCAAAGATTCTGACATTCCTCTCAACGTGTTCACGTGGTTGGTAGGTGAAAGAAACAAAGGATAAGGCTACGACTGCTCTTAGTCCATACAAAATGTCTGGTTCCCATGATTATGTTCTGGATGGTAACATGCATTCTCAACAAGCTGTTGAACCTGCCCCTCAAACCTTTATCTCTCTCCTTGAGTTTGTTAGTGAAATATATGAGGTCAGCACACTCACTCTCTGAGTTTAACATAACATTCACCTGATAGCGTGAATAGATTTAAAGTTTGTTTTTTTAAACTCTAAATTAGTAACTCACACTAGAGCCAAGGTGTCGGCATATCCCTGTATTCCATGTCGATAGTTATTCTACTTAAATATAATTTTAGCTCAGTGTTCCTTACACTGTTTTATCCGTGAAGGTATGAATCTATTATTATTATACTATAAATAAACCTTAAAACTTGAAAACTGGTTATTCACGTGATGTTGTTTAATGGTTCAGGCTTCCAGTTTGATTAAGTCTTTGACTGGACTATTTTGAAGTATCAGCAATCACAACTTGCCAATCAACCATCACGTGCTCTTGTAAGTCTTACTTATTTTTGTTGTTGATAAATTTGCCGATGTACTTGAATAATGTAATTCTATTTTTCAAGGTGTTAATGTCGGACCAAGTAATGGGGCCCCACATGCGATTTCTAGCCTGAATAGACAAGCTGGTGAGTCTTACTTATATGTTTATTTAGTCTGATATACCCTTTAACAAAAAGAAAAAAAGGAATCGTATCTGCCTATTTGAATGAATTCTTACTGCTAAACTGAAAATTTTGATGCAGGTAGTGAAACAAGTAGGGCTGGTATTTGGTCTACAGCACATCCCTCGTGGAGCCGAAATCTGGGGACAACCAATTTGGGGAACCTATCTAAGCAGAAAATGCCAACCACTAGTGATCAATCTATCAACAGAGAAGTATATATTTACATTGCATCTTTATCATTACACATGCATAAATTAGAGGTTTTAATATCAACCTGATCTATAAATTGGTAAAAGTCTGTTTCAACGCATAAAATTAGGTAGAAATGAAATGGGTCAAAAGTTGCCCATTTCCAATTTGCATAAAGCCTCATAAATCATTTCCATTTTCTTTGTTCACAGGTCCTTTATTAAGTCAAAGTAGAATCTAACCCTTCTTATACAAATTGCTAATTCACAGGTATCAAGATCCACCTTTTTGCGTATAATGAGATCTTCAAGATTTACCACCAATGAACCTGATCCATCTCGTGTACGCGCAACAGATACTCAAAGAAGCTCAGCCCGGTGCTCTTAGAGGTTCAAGCTCAACCCAAAGAAGCTCACATGTCATTTCATCATATCAGAAACGACCCGTTTCTAGGAATACTTCAAGCATCAACCTAAAGAACTTTGAATCGACCCTTAAGGGTATCGAAGGCATGCGTCTTTAACACTGTTGAGTTGAGTTACAGTATTGGAAATTCTGTATGACTAGATTGAAAATTTTGATTTGGAAGTTCTGATTTGTGTATGGATAATGATATTTGTATGACTAGAATTTCTGATATGAAAGTTCTGGAAGGTCTCATTTGTGTTTGCAAAAGTATTATGATTTGGAAGTTCTGATTTGTGTTTGCAAAAGTCTGTTTGTGCATTACTGACACAAACTTGGTGTAGACAAAGATCTAAACTTGTATAGACACATTATGTGTCAGGATAGGTGTGTCACCATAGACTTTTACCGTCAGAACTTCTGCTGACACTTATTATATGTGAAGGAGAAGCTGATTTATCTTTTCCTGACATTTTTTTATACTTTTCCTGACACTTTTTGTCTGTCAGCAAATGTAGTATTTCTTATAGTGTGTGGTTATTTCAGGATCTGATGTTAGAAAATTACGAACATAAGAATACCAAAATAATAGTGCTTCTATTGAGAGCCTAAGATCAATAAATAAGTAAGACACTGAGTGCATTTTAACAGGGGTTAACCGATGCAAAATTTCACTATGCAGGAGTTAACATTGAATAAATGTCACAATTTCACCTCATGTATGTTTTAATATACCAAAAATTGTATTTCCACAATGGTTTACAAAACGAAGTACAGGAAACCGTATAATGGTTGAATTGCCTCATGGTTGGTGCTATAACAAGTTTGCCCAAGAAGTCTTATAGTAGCAAAGCTAAGTATGGTCAACCAGGATACACTGTGCCCTTATCCGCCCTTTGCATATTATTAGAAAAATCATGTTAATGAACGTTGGATCACAAAGTGACATTGTTTGTCATTATCCACTGAGCTTAGTAAACCAAGTTGGATGGAAGCAAAGAATATTCACTACAACATTTGCGATATTCCCCAGCGACAAATCTGGGGTATCCCGGGCGACTTGTCGCTGGGGATAGGTTTCCCGGGCGACATGTCGCCCGGGATAAGTGGAACGGAAAAGCTCGAATGGGATTCCTTCTCGGGCGATATTCCCGGGCGACATCGCCGGCCCAACTAGTTTCAGTCGCAAAGAATTAAGTGCCCACGTGGAAGAGTTTTCCAATCCCTGGCGACATATCGCCCGGGATAGGAAAATTAACTAATTAATTAGGCATAATCCCGGGCGACATGTCACCCGGGAAATAGTTAAAAATATGTTTATTAAATAAATTATTAATAGGAATCCCGGGCGACATGTCGCCTGGGAATAATTTTAAAATAAGTTTATTAAATAAATTATTAATAAGAATCCCGGGCGACATGTCGCCAGGGAATACTTTAAATATATATTTTTTAATATTTTCCGGGCGACATGTCGCCTGGGATTATTTTTAACAAATATTTATTTAAGGGTATCCCGGGCGACATGTCGCCCGGGAACGGGAAAAGTCTGCAAATTTTTTTTTTGTGCAGCACAGCAGGCAATTTCCAGATTTTTTCCGGAAAAAATCTACCAAAACTCAAACCTGTATAAACCAATATAGAATCTACCCAAATACATTACAACTTGTACCAAACACAATAACGAACCTCGCATTTTGATATAATAAAGCTAAATACGTCCAAAATCCGAATAAATACAATATAAACTCAAAAACGCGGGTGAACGAGAGGTCGAGCAGGGAGGAGCATTCCATTATCCGCAAGAATACAAGTCAATATTCACTTAGATAACATTGTTCTAAACATACGGGGAAACAAAAATTCACATAAGGTAAGGGTCGCCAATATTTACTCCAAGAGACACAAAAAATAGCATATACTAACCCAAAATCCCCTAACCTACAGTCCTCATCCTCCTATCCTCGCCGTCGTCCTCATCATCTCCTGGCTCATCATCCCCGCACCCACCACTCCCCGGCTGCCATCACCGTACTCAGGTTGTGACTCAAGTTGATTAAGCATCTGAGAAAACTTGTCGTCACTCCTAAAGTAAGACCACATGAAACAAGTTCACATTGTTCGTGAGCCAGCCTTCTCCCTCATTTAGCCTAGCGATGTCGCGGAGTTGCGTTGCTGATGAGATGGGGGAAGAATGATCGTGCCCTGTCCTGGCAAAACCCGTCCAACACCAGGAATGTGCCCCCCGCTGCTTGCCCCCGCGAACAATGGCCATGATCTCATCCTCATTGTAGGGTAGGGATGAGCATATAGACCCGAATCCCGGTACCGAACCGGAACCGTACCGGTTCCGTACCGAAACGGTACCGAATCCCGGTATATGGTACGGGACCGGTACCATGATTCGAGTAAAAAAAAATCGGGACCACTAGTTCGGTACGGGACCGGTACCAAATCGGGAAATTACCCAAAAAAACAGGAAAAACCATCAATTTCCCGGTACCGGTACCACTAATTTATGCTCGGGAAAAAATCGGTACCACTAATTCGGTACGGTACCGGTACCACTAATTTATGCTCGGGAAAAAATCGGTACCACTAATTCGGTACGGTACCGGTACGGGACCGGTACCGTGCTCATCCCTAGTGTAGGGCACACCCGTGGGGGTGTTGGAGCCTAGACCCTGTAGCCTCAGCATATCATCCTATGTAGTCACAAAAACACAAGATAGTTAATATATTAGTCGGGTCACTACATTATTTCTCGACAAATCATTAAAGTGCGTGTTTTGGAACAAAATTTACATAAAGAGCTTTGTCCTCGGGGGTTCAAGAATACGCCGCCAACAGTATGTGTCAACAAGAAGGTGTGGATCAGCGATGTGTACTCTCTAGTAGCTGAGGTCTCCATCTGCACATACACACGTATATAAGATGAAACAAATTAAAACGACAAATCACAACACACCAAAGCGTTCATTATATATATATATATATATATATATATATATGTAAAATAATTATAATGTTTATTACACGCATATCTCGGAGGGCGGCAATAGACTGGGATCCCTGTCGGCATACGACCTTGCTCTTTGCCCAGTTTTGTTTATTTTAAGCAGCCCGGGCAAGGTTCTTGGGATCATTCTAAAATGCAAGCTGCGCATCCCAATTTACCTCATAAATGTACGAGGGACGTCCGCGTCTGAGGCGCTCCAGGTCATAAGACCCGTCCTCTTCAAGAACCCAATATCTTTCTTTGAGAGCAGCCTTCTTGCCATTGTAGATCTTTTGCAGGTGCTGTTGGATGCCCGCATAGATTTGTGGCCAGTGGTCGGATTCCATGTAGGGACGCAAGTCAAACTGGGTCTGCAATCATATACAACAAAGACAGAGTTAGAGATATAATTTATATATTTATCTAAATTTG